>JAGFZM010000024.1:216071-233105 GCA_017657215.1 Limnothrissa miodon
TTGGGATGTCTGAGCCTTTATCTCCATCTCACACTCAATAAATCTATCTATCTGTCTATGTGTGTATGTGTGTGTGTGTGTGTGTGTTTGTGTATGTTGGGTTTGGGGTTGTGGTGGTGCTAGTGGGGGGCATTAACTTAATGTGCATGTGTGTGTATGCTAATTAAATCAGGCCATGACCTGGCTAAAAGTCAGTCTGAGACCTTGCTCTTCCCTCCAAAATGTTCTCAGTCAATCCAAGATACCATCCCCCTTCAAAATCCACCAACCCCCCTAACACACACACACACACACACACTATAATCCACACACACACTTTAATGTATAAAAGTAACCTTCTTCTTGACTAACTGTGTAACTAATTTGTTTTTTAGTTGTTGAAGTTACTTTGCAACACCATCCCAAGTTGGGATGTCTGCCCTTAAGAATGATGTAGAAACCTTGAATTTCGTTAGCTGACAAAGTAAGAACAGTCGTTGTCTGGACTTCTTCAGAACATGTTGGGGATTAACAGTCCATGTTAGGTCATCATTAATATGAACAGTGAGGTATTTAAAAACTAGGAACTCTCTCTACAGGTCACCCACTAATATTAAGGGGAATATCACTGCAATTTGGCTGCCTACTATAATCCACAACTATTTTCTTGGTTTTACTGACATTCAGTGTCAAGCTGTTGACTAACACTGAGCTACCTCTCTGACTTGATCCAGGTACTGTTCATTGTTATTGCTACATGTGTCATCTGCAAACTTAATAATGAACATTGATGATGAATGACTATTATTTGCTCTGCATATTATACAGCTAGGGATTCAAAAGCTCTAAAATTACCCTATACTTGGACTGCACAGATTCTCAGTCGACACTCCAAGCCACCTTGCCAGTTCTTACTTTTAGTAACAATTTGACCCTGTTGTTGGTCCACAAGAAGAACTTCATCTTGATCTTGATAGAAGAAAATGTTTGTGATTGTTAATTAAATCAGGCCATGACCTGGCTAAAAGTCAGTCTGAGATGGCTCTTCCCTCCAAAATGTTCTCCATCAATATACCACCCCCCATCAACCCCCCTCCCCCAACACACACACACACACACACACTTTAAAAACAACAAAAAAATCTTTTTTTTTTTAATATTTGGAATGTATTACAGTAGTTTAACACAACCAGTGTTAAAAATAAGTACTTATTTTTTTCAGTAACAAGCAATCTAACTAATAACAGTTCCCAGTGTAATGCTGTTAACATCAGTAAAATGGTTGTTGACATTTAACGCTGTTAACATAAATGAAATATTACTCAAGTAAAACAAAACCACAAGGTCAGAGTTTTCTAACACTGCTACTCATTAGTTGTGAATTGTGACCTGGCTATAGCCAATGGCAAACTTGTCCCTTCTGCATTTCAGCGCTAGCCTGCTCAATGGGCCATATACACATCCAAGAAAACCTGCTGATACTGGCAATCCACTTCCTTGATTATATACACTGGTGCATGGGCAGTCAAGTGATGTGAAGACCAGCATCTCAGGCTCTTTCTCAGTTCTGTGTGGAGGAAAAAAGTTTTGATTGCGTCTCTCTCTCTCTCTCTCTCTCTCTTTTTTTTTTTCTTACACAGACACACACACACATGCACTTTCTCCACAAACTCTCTCCACAAATTGTTATAAATGTGAACATATCTAATATAGTAATTCTATAGGTAAAAAAACACAAACAATTAATTACATATTACTTAATCTAGCATCTGAGCACATCTCTGTGGACAGACTCTTCACTTCACAGGTAGGTTGGGTCAGATATAATCAGTTTTATCTCAGACTTTGAGACCCATTCTCAGCTAATGTTCTTTCACTTTCTTTCTTTCTTTCTTTCTTTCTTTCTCTCCCACTCCCCTGTTTCTCCCTCCTTCTTTTTTCTAATGTGTATATGTGTGTTTGTCTATGCATATGAATGCATGCTAAATATTTAGCCGATATGTATATGTGACCATGGCCTGTGTGTGGGCTCTGCTGTGGGGTGTGTGACTAGGCCTGTGGACTGGTCTGGAGGGTAAGCAGGGTGGCAGAGTGTCTGTGTCGTTATTCTGGGGTTTTTCTTGGCAAACACAGCTGTGTTCGGTGTGTTAGACAGTCCATGGTGAACTTGTGTTCACTTGTGTGTGTGTGTGTGTGGTAAGGTGGTCTGATTGGTTCAGTGTTTGCACAGGGGATGAGCAGTAATCCTTTAAATGTCCCCTCTATTCACACACACACACACACACACACACACACACACACACACACACACACACAGTGAGTATTTGTGATAAGAGATTATTCATTTTGGTGTTCGCTTTTTAACAAATCCATGCAGGGTGACAGACACATGCATGACGTGTGACTCTGATAGACTCACTATAATCCTGTTTCTTACCCTGAGCGATCAGTTCAGATAGGAACTGAGAGCTACCATTCTTTAGAAAACAGTGATTTCATTTCAATGTGTCTGTGGATATAGAAATCTCTTGTTTACCCTAGACCTTTGTTTTGCATTTGTCCCTTTACAAATTGTGTGGGAAACTCACAGCCCTGTACAAGAATAAATGACTTGCCATTTTTATTCAGTTGATCATTAGATGAAAAAATCCTCCTCTTTTGGACATGATACAGTTACAAACTGTTCGCATCAAAAATGCATCAAAACAGAGGCTAATAGTTTCTTATTAGAAATTCCAAAAATATTCTAATTTATTAGATGTTTATTGCATTTATTTCATACATTTTATGTGTTTATTCAGGTCTATCATATATTTTTATGATGACTAATACCTAATACGATTTTAATTGACATTTCTTTTCTTGGGTTATCATTTCAGTTTCCAATTTTGAAATTTATGTCATTGTTGTGACCAGAAGAGGGCGCAAATTTCAAATGGAAAACGGAGCAGTGGGACGGAATAAAATGCATTGGAACAATTGATTGAAGTCTTTTTACTTTTTAGTCTTTTATAAGCAGAGAAATAAGTACCCTACACGCATTAAAATTCTATCCCAGGAGCGCAACGGGTTTTTGTTAAAATACATAATATCGTTATGTCCATTTATGTAGGCTACTGTGTTAATTTCTCATGTTAAACTGCCCTTCCGTGGAAGTATTTGGTAAGCGCAAGCAAATACTAATGTGTAGGACTACTACAACAAAATTATTCGATCGTCTGCACGGCCGAATTACGAATCAGCATAGGCTACATAGGCTTAATATATTTTTGCAAGAGAGAGACAGAGGGAGAGAAACTAAATTATTATAGAGATAATAATAAATTATCTATTAAAGAAACACTGACAAAAAGTTTTCTTTTTAAAGGCTAGTTTACTAGGCCTAAGCTAGCCTCTATTTATTTGTGTCTGTGCTTTGTATACGCCCGTGGCTGCAATCGTGGCTACCCGATGTAACTGTTCTGTCCAATAAAAAATATGATAACAAACGAAAATTCTCCTTAATGTTAAATAGAAATTGTTTCAAGATTACACTAAATGTAGTAGGCTTGGGTATTGTACGGAGGAAATTATAGGCCTAGACATTCCATAATAGCCTAGTGATTAGGACAATGCATGCCGCAATGCAATGCAGAAACATTTTTATCATTTAGGCCTATTTCTTATTTATTTTGTGATTATGGCGAAAAAGACGAACGAAACAGTTCACTTTGAAAATCATTGTCGTTTCAATTGCTTTAGTACAGGTTACTAAAACAGAAATGAAAAGCACTGATATGTCTGTGTGTTGGGCTATTGTAGGCCTATGCGCACGCGACATGTTTCAGATCAGTAATTATGACTGTGATTGGAAGAGACTACCATAATTACCTACCAGCAGATTGCGACCGGCAACCGCCCCCTACAACCATGACAGTCAGAAGCCATGACAACATACATGACCCCCCACACGGCCGAGACGATCGTTGGTTTGGCAGGTGACCTATTAGTGAGGGCGGTTGGGTGGAGCTGACAGGACGGAGGAAAGAAGGGAATGGGGGTGCGTTGTGCCTCTAGGAAGTAGAAACGACCTGAGGAACTGAGAGACTCGTTAACCCCAGTGCCCTGTAGCAGAATGTGGGACAGCCTGACCTATAGTCACAGGTAGGAAGGAACTCTAGTGCGATTTGGCTTCCGGATGCTGTTCACCTTTAGCAAGCCAGCCCTGTCACTGTGTGTAGACCATAACAGAATAGGTGAAGACAACGCGCATTATGCTGATGCAACTGTGCCGCAGTCAACTAATCTACCACCTCTACATACACATTTCTTGTAATATTCTTAATTTAACCACTGCTGCTGTAAATTCGCACAGCACAGTCTGTTATATGATACTGAGTACAATCTCTGTGTGTGTGTGTGTGTGTGTGTGTGTTTTCAAGCAACGACCCACACTAGTTTGGTGAATGTTTAATAGGACAACAGCAAATCTAAGTGCATAACGTCTGTGAGCAGCCAGTCTTTATGAAGCCACAGTAAAACTGATGAAAATGAACAAATAAAAGTTAAAATATTGCGACACATGACTGATACTTTATCATCAAAATGCACACGAAAAAAGGAAAACAGTTGTTCCAAAACGAAAGACACATCACTAGAGACAGTTAAGTCAGTAATTAGGAGTGTACAATAGTGCATTTTTTCCCTTTTTACAGATTCTTTGATTCAGAATAAAACATAAGTTACAGCAGGAATTATGTGAGAGACTGGATTTTTACATTACATACTGCTTATCCATTGTCCATTTACATAGTTTTCCTGCCATACACAAAGAGCCCAGACACATGAATTAAGCCCAACAGATCTGTTTCAGTTTGGCCTTGACCATAAGATCTGTACTTCATGAAGAGGAGCCTTTAGTCTCTAGTGTATAAGGTGCTTGGCTTCCATCCAGTAGCCTAAATATGTGTGTATCTCTTTTGTTTAAGTTACTGAAGAGGAATTTATATTAGGTTGTTGGTGCTGGTGATCTGCTACTTTGAGCTTGTTTGTGGTCTCTCTGTGTGTGTGTGTGTGTGTGTGTGTCTGTGATCTTAGGTGTCGGCAGCAGTGAGTGGGCTGTGTGGATGGCTTGCAGGCGGCGTGTGTGTGTTGGATGCGTGTGTGTGTGTGTGCTTAGGGCAAAGCAAAACACTCGAGTCCGCCTCACACTTCGTGGTCCTGCCCGCCCACATCCCCTCCCCTTTTACTATGGCAATGCCCGATTGGTTCAGCTTGATGAGCAGGTCCAGAGAGCGCCTTCTCTTCTCCTTCATCTCCTTTCCTCCATCCTCCTCCTCTTCTTCTCCATCATCACCATCTCTCTCCTCGTCTTCCTCTGATTCACTACTCATGCCCTCTTTCACCATCTCCTCCATGAGGCTTTGTGTGCTGTCCCGTGTCAGCACAGCTACACTTGAGTCCTTTTTCACAGACAAGTCAAGGGGTCCTTCAGCATTGGGGGCTGTTCGCTGCAGTGCCTGTGTGATGTGGGAGAGCTGAGAGCGAATCTGGGTCAGGTGGTCCCACAAGAGCTGTGCGGAGGAGCCGTCGCGGGCCAGAACGGTGGCAGCATGGTGTTCTGCCAGCTGATACTCTTGCAAGGCGCTGGAGAGATCCTCCAGAAGTACAGCCTCTCTGTTCCGTGCTCGCACCCGGTCCTTCTCCTCCACCTGCTCCTTCGTCTTCTCACCAGCACCTCCTCCACGGGTCATAAGGGCAGGAGAGACTACCTCCCTGGGGGGACTCTCAGAAGTGGCTCTTTTCAGATTGGTGTACCAGTCATCCATTGATCTGCAAATACATAACAATAAAGATGTACTGATTATTTAAATTAAGCATACTATATTTTCACAGAACCTTTCTAAAAAAATACGAACAAATACATTGTAATAAATAAAAACAAAGAACTAAGATTAAACATGAATGAAAAACAAACACACAGAGGCATGCTCAAATAAGTACATCAGTTTTGAAAGTATCCATAGTGGGGGGGGAGTGCGGGGAGCTTTTTTGCCTTTAATCAGAGAGGGAACGAGTGGAAGCGAGAGATGGGGTAGGATCAGGAATTAACCCTAGGTCAGACTTGACATGAGCCCGGGTCATTGGATTTATGGTATGGTGCCTCAGCCAACTGAGCCACTGTGCCCCCAGTCTACCGATTCTTATATCAACTACTTATAGTAAGCTGTCAAAAAACTGTTACTCAGATGAAAGGAAATCTGGTGGATTACTGAGTGACTACAACTAAGTTTTGAAGCTGTCATTGGACAAGTTGTAAGCAACATTTATAATAAGCTACATATATAATATTTACATTTATTCCACCCTTCTGTTTCTTTTACTTATGCATACTGTGTATACACAAAGTGTTTTTCCTGTTTCGTGTGTTCTGTTCTGTTTTATAGAAATATTTTAAATACTTTTAAAAAACTGTTCGGTTTTGCATCTGTTATTTCATTAATAAACATAATGCCTAGCATAAGTATGATATTTTGGAGCTTGGCTGCTTCTTGTCAAATACCAAAAAGTACGGCAAGCAAATCTAGATGTGCATTTGTATCACAGTTCAATAGCCAATTTTAAATTTCAACACAAAATAAAACAGTTGGGGGACAATACCATAATAGATGATCTGTTGTTTCTTCTTCTTCCATACAAAGCGACAATATAAAGTTGTCTCTAATCCTCAAATATGTAAAAATATTTTGGTATTTAGATATTTATAAATGTGCTTATACCGGAATCTCTAGACCTCATTCAAATTTTAAAGATGCATTTATATCTATAATTTTTATATATAATGTTTCTGTATTCATTTTTGATCTATTAAGCTATCATTTTTGTATTTTTGCTATTTTTGTATTTGTTCTACATACTAGATAAGTACTGTATTAGATGTTTTTCTAAATTTCAGAGGCAAGGATCCAATTAATTTTGCATATTGGCTTAATGTTGAAAATATAACCTTAAATACTTAAAAATATTAAATGTACTTACGTAAATATAAATATAAATTATGTCTCGTTTTAAAGTACACTAAATATGAGATATATTTAGACTTTTACTTGAGTAACTTGCTAAGGGGTGACTTAAAGGTAACTGTATATTTACTCAAGTAGGACAGTCAGGTATTAATACAACATAGGTCATGTGAATGGTACCTGTGTAAGAGGAATTTATCTGTAGCCATGGCAGCACTGGCTGTGTTTCGGTGTAGGTTTTTCAGAAAGTCCAGAGTGACCCCACCCAGTGCTGGTTTCTTCTCAGCCGGACACTCTGGAGACTCTGAGGGGCCAGCGGGGCGCTTGACTCCGTGCTCCAGCCCCCAGACCCCTGCCTTAGATGATCTGTCTCCAGTACACACTCCTGGCTCTGGGGAGGAACTCTCAGGCAAGGCCCAGGCTGTAGGAGTGGACTGCGTGGTCGTTGGCCGAACAGCTGGTACTCCCCACAGGCTGAACTTGGTGGAGTAGGGAGGCGTTGCTGGGGCTGGGGATGCCTCCTGGCCGCTGAGCTGGGGTGACTTGAGCGTCTTAGATGGAAGGGCGTGTTGAGGGGGCGGGGGAGTGCTGAGCGAGTGCTCGCACAGGAAGGGGTAGTAGAAGCGTGGCGGCAGGAGGGTACGCTCAGCGGGTGCATGTGGCTGTGTGAGGAAGGGCAGCGTGGCGAGCTGGGCGTGGGCGTGTGAGGAAGCTGGGTTGAGGTAGGAGAAGAGGCTGGGGGTAAGTGGGTAGCTGAGGCCTAGCAGGGAGAGGTTGAGTGCTGGGGGCTCAGGTGGAGGTGGCGGAGGTGGGTAACAGGCCAAAGATGACGTCCCCCTCTCCCCTGACACTGGCTGCTGCTGCTGAGTCTCAGATTTGGGCTTGGTCTGAGTTGGGCAGCCCAGCAGGCGCCACGATTCAGGCAGCAGAGCAGGCCCTGATAGACACGCAGCCTTGGGCAGCCGGTACTGCCGCAGCCGACTCTCCACCTCGAAGGACCGCGCCCGGAGCAGCTGCTCCTCCAATGAGAATGCGTCTGCCATTACCACGTCAGCTTCCTGCTTTGCGTGCTTGGGTCCTCCTCTTTCCCCACCATCGGTGGGTTCCAGCCTCTCGTGGGCCACCCCTTTGCCCTCTGACCTCTCCTCCACCTGTGTCTCTTCCTCCCGTTGGTCCTCCTCCTCCTCTGGACCTCTGGAAGGGCTGGTGTCTACTGCAGCTGACTGCTGAGCCTGATCCTTGGCTGGGCTGTGGCGCCCTAGTCCTGCTTGCAGTCTTAGCTGGTCGGCATGGAGCAGGTTGCCCTTCTTGTAGGGCCAGTCCGAGTCAATGAGCAATGAGAGGGAGTTCTTGCAGAGGCTGTACTTCATGTGGTTGTATAGATGAGACTTCTCCATGCAGGTGAAGGGACATTGGAAGCACTTATAGTTGTAGGGTTTGCCCCACGGTCGGGGGATGTAGTGGGGCTTCTTGGGCTTGCGCTCTTTGTGCTTGCCGCAGCCCGTGGTCCCCTTGCAGGACTGCTCCTCTTTGGACATTGCGATCAGAGAAGGAGAAAGAAAGAGAGACAACGAAGAAGATAGAGAGGAGGAAAGACAGAGAGGGAGATAGAAAGGTGAGTCTTTCACTGTTTGCTGGATTGTTGGGTTTTGTAGACGAAGATAATGCTCTTCTCAATTACTCCTTGGGATATTCTGAATAACACAGACAGAGGGACAGAGAGACGTGTTAATATCATTCCCAGTCATCAGGGTAAAGGGGATGTCCTAAGTCCCTGTCACAAATCGAGCCTAAGAAAGCTCTAGTCATCACTGTAGAGCTGTGTGCTGGGTATCTGTGTGTGCATGATTGCATCCTCCACTTCATTTGAATAAGAATGTGCATCTGAGGAAGAGTAAGAGAGTCAGAGTGTCTGTGTTGCCATTAGCTTGTCCTCAGGGAGCGATGGTCTATTCTCACCCTACCTGCCAGCCTTCATTACTTCCAGTGCAGCACCAGACGAAAACCACTTGTGTGTGTGTGTGTATGTGTGTGTGTGTGGGAGAGAGAGAGAGAGAATGTGTGTGTACAGAGACCCTGAGGGACCATGCACCTGTGCGGTGCCTTGTTTGGGACAGACCCTTATAGGACAGCTTTGGGCACAGTCATGGTGGGCGTGTGTGTGTGTGTGTGTGTTAATGAGAGGTTGTCACCAGGCCCATGGGGCATCGTTAGTGCCAGGGTGGCAGGATCTGGGTCAGGATAGTTACAGCATTCTTTCAGCTGCTCTCTCTCTTCCTCCCTCCCTCAATCTCGATTTTTTCAGGCTCTTTGGAGGTAAATGATGTTAACTGACATCATTACCAACCTAGCATGTCACACACTCAGGAGTATAGTGTGTGTGTGTGTGTGTGTGTGGATATGTGTGCAATTTCGAGAATCAAATTCTTTGGCTTTTCTATCCATCCATATTTAAAACTGTACATAAATGCTTACAGCAAAAAACATTTCAAAAACATTGAGATATATAAATATATACATTTTCACCATTTCAACGTTAAGGCAATGATAAAAGATTCCTGCTCATTCGTTTAATGGTATTTGTTTATATTGTGGAAAATATTCTACCAAAACATTGCATTACAAAAAGGTAAATATCATTCACATAAAATTGAAGCTCTTTTAAGTATTTTTTACATTCTATTTTATATGATATATTATTTGGTTTACAGTTTTGTCAGTTATTATAAAACTGTCTGCTAGAAATTATAAATGTGCTAGACAAAAACTGTGTGTACATTTCAAAACATTTCAGTGATATATATTTTTTAATGACTGCTTTTTTAGTGGCAGTGCGGCAAGGCAGTTTCTGTATGTGTGAGGGAGTTCATTAGCGGCGTATGTGAGTAAAAGGGGAATCATTTGACCCCCTGCTTTGATGTAATTATTGGGATTCCCCTAAAGGGAAACTGTCTGTCAGCTGGCCACATCAAATGTCAGGCCTGATCAGAGCAGGGTATGTACATTTACAAATGAGCTGCTGTTTACTTACACAGTTTAATGTAATATTTCACAAATTATTTGATTAATTACATTAAATATTTCAAAATATTAAATACGGCATATAAAGCACTTGAAAATATATTGATGAGATGTACATTTTAGCTCAAATTTATCAGCTTTATGAATATGGCCAAATTACCAAGCAAAAGATTGTATAATAAATACGGGCAATGCACGTCTTTGTTTGGGTCAGTGTGTGTATGTGTGTGGTGTGTGTGTGTGTGTGTGTCTGTGTGTCTGTGTGGCTGTATAGGCCTACTCTCTCTTTGTGTGTGTGTGTTTGTGTGTGTGTGTGTGTGTGTGTATAAATTTTAATTGTTCTCATAATCCCCTCCAGTGTTTGTCCTAACACTCTCTGTCTATACAATTTTCTTTGAAGTGACAGAACACAGATGAGAAGTAGATAGCAGCATCAATCCACCAACTACACAAAAATATTGTTTCTCTTCTCTTTGGAAAAGTTTTTTTCGCCCCAGGTGCCCCCCTTTAGGCAGACAAAGAGACACAGAGATGCAGGGAAAGAGAGGGATGGAGACAGAGAGAGGGATGAATAAAGGGAGAAAGAGAGAGAGAGAAAGAGAGAGAGAGAGGGAGAGAGACCCGCTGTGTGGTGTATTTTTCTCCCAGGGTGTCATGCCGAGATGCAGGCCTGGAAGCATGGTGAGGTTCAGGAAGAGGAGAGGGGACGGATTTCATCTCTGCTTTCATCTCTTACAGCACCCACACACACACACACACACACACACACACACACACACACATACACACACACACTCACTGTGTCTGTACCTGTCAAGACACGTGTCTGTCTCTATGTGTGCTTATGAATCCACATGTCTGTCTCTCTGTCTGTCTCAGTCTTTCAGAGTGTGTGTATGCCTGAGTGTGTGTGTGCATCTATGTCCACTCTGTCGTCTGTAGTTTCACTAAATTGAATGGTCTGCTTGTACACAACCAAAAAATTACTGTGTGTAGACATTTATGTGTGCGAGCAAGTAAGGCAGTGTAAGTGTGTGTGTGAATTGTGTTATGTTTTTCCAACGTGCCCATGACACACCACCATTCGTACTTAACTTAGACTTTAATAGCTGCCATGACATATAATCAATACAATTATTTTTGCCATGCAGCTTTTATTTTTTTATTTTCTCTCTCTCTCTCTCTCTCTCTCTCTCTCTCTCACACACACACACACACACACACACAAACACAGGGGTGGTGGTTTCAGGCCCTTAGGCCCTGTTCTGAGCTTTTAGGCTCACGCTCGGACAAACCGCTGATCGCTTTTACTTAAATATCAATCATCTCAATTAAATGCCACTGTCCAGCTAAAAGCATTGATTAACTGTGTGTGACAACACACAAAGGCACATGAGGGAGAACCAGAGAACAAAAAGGAAGGGAGTGTCTCATGCCAAAAGCTCAAACCAGAATGTGGTTATTGGTAACATTTCTTAAATATCTGTCAAATCTCAGTGAAATTAATAATTATTTGTAATGGTAACTTCAAAATACCGGACTTCACAGTTTTCCCAGATAAAAGTGTGGATCATTCTCTGTGGTGGTAAGTACACCTGTTCTTACCTCCTGAAAAAGCCAGCAATCCAGTCTATGTGTAAAGATGGCTCTTCTCACCAGAACTCTGTAAGAAGGGAGTTGTGTGTTTCAAAAAGTTTGCAGACACCTTTTCTTTCTCAGATTTTCAAAACACTGGCAATTCTTACACACTTATGCCTTACTTGACTCTCTCTTCTCCACTATAGTCAAAATAATGTCCTCAGTGAAAATAATGATCATGAAACGTATCATTCTTTCTTAATAGCCTTGATGTGTTATTTTTAAGATAGTTAAGATAACCATCTCAATAAACATCAGCAAAATGGTCAATGTATACATTTAGTCATAATTCAACGAATTTAAACATGTATAGCTATCAGCTTAGTTTCATTATATTAATAAAAAAAACGTAAGTGGAATTGGCCTACAGAAGCATGTACTTAATTTCCAGCACAAATTACATCATCTACCGGTATACAAACTAGTAAGTTGCACTCTTTAAAATTAAATCCATGTGTTGCTTAAACGTCTTCATATGGCTCAAATTTATCTTACTTTGAAGCTCTTCTCAAACATAAAAGTACATTAAGTTAAAAAGCTTTAATTGAAATGTGATATACAAAAACTAGTTACACTAATATTGTTATTACTGAGATAAAATTATCAGGCCCAAATATATTATGAATCCACTTACCTCTCTTGCGCCAGTTATGATCGCCGGTCAGACAAAGAGTGGAGTCCTGAACTCGCGCGCGCAGCGCATACTCCACCTAATGGGTGCGCTCTGTCAGTGTGTCTGTGTGGGTGTGTGCAGAGGTGCAAAGTGTATGCGAGATATATATTGACTTGGTGCGATGCCTTGGGGCAGTACAATCCTGGAGCTTCCCCCCGCCCGATATTGTATTGCCATGTGTTTTTTTTAACCTACCAGAGAGGAGGAGAGTAACGACTTCCACACTATGGGCTACATTTCTGTGCTTTTTAATTGGGGCTGCAAGACCAAGACCCCAGTTCTTTCACTCTGTACTTGCTTTACTTCGTCCGTAAAGTTTTGCACTTTGCTTCTGAGATCATCCCTATCTCTGTTCCCTGACAGCACACAAATAGTTAAAATGAACCCGACCGGTTAAAACGAACCGCAAAACGATTTTTTTCTAAACTAAAAACATTTTCTATATTCTGTTTAGCGCAGACAAAACATAATGAAGCAGGTGAAATTTAATTGACTCCTTGCAATATAACTTTTAAGTGAAATTGTTTTATAAAAAAGAACAAAAAATAATTGTGACTATAGGCCTAGTAGAAAGAAAATGCGTTGACTGTAAATCACAGATCCATGTTAATAAGTGGTTCCATTTCAAACGACCGATGAGGAACATTTACCACAGAGCTAGTGGTCTCCCGCTGCTAACATCAATTCTGTGGTTGCGTGCGCGTCTTTGCGCGCTTATACCCAATCACCCATCGTTTCGTGCTGCATTTTTAACCAGCGACTCAAAAACTCCACTTCTCTCACCGCAAAACAATCACTCAAATTCCGCATCATTGTAAATGCATGCCTGAGGATGCAGTAATGATCAGACTGTTGTACCAGGCACAGGGCAGAAGATAAAACATACACTCTATATATATTGGTTATACATACATATCAATAATTTTCTTATAACATTTTCTGAAATTATATTCCAGGTTAAAGCAAGATGGTTTATCTTAATGTAGTGCGCACCTGATGTTTAGAGTGGGTGCTTTAGGATATTAGCTGTTTTGGGTGACACTAGACCCTGTGCAATAGTGAGTGCTTGAGTGAAAGTCAACTTGACCTTCTGCCAACACACACACACACACACACACACACCATATGAGTGACCCTTCTGCGGGTATAAGGGTGGAGACTCAAGGAGATGCAGAGTGACAGTCTGCTCCATTGGGATCCAGTGTCTGCAAAGCGAGAGACAGAGATACAAACAAATGGACAGAGTTGGAGAGAAGCTCATCCCAGGTCAGACCCCCATGGGGGGTTATCAACTTCTAGCCCAAGTCTATTTTATGTGTTATTTTGCCAGTTGTTCCTACTGTCTTTCCATCGTCTCCTCAGTGAAGCTGTGTGAGAGAGGAGTGCACATGTGTGATTAGGACCATGTCTGCAGATGTGGCAAATGTGTAAATGGGAGCTAATGATTTAGGAGGGAATGTAGGGCTCCTGCTGGCAAAGCAGCTGTGTGTGTGACACCCCTGCTCAATTATGATGCTCTTTCTATCTCCATCTCTCTCTCTCTCTCTCTCTCTGTCTGGCCTTTTCCAGAACACACACACACACACACACACACACACACACACACACAGACACACCAAAGTCACCTAGAAGAACAGTGCAGCTGGAGGTATACAGCTGTGCCTCTCTCTCTTTCACACAGACACACACACACACACACACACAGGGAGAGAGAGAAAAAGAGAGAGAGAGTTCCAAATAAATCCATTAGATATACTATATATATATATATATATATATATATATATATATATATTAGATATAATTACAGAGAGTTACAAGCATATATTCACTGACAGGTTGCCTACTTTGTTTTCTCTTTGTTGGTTTACTGAACTAGAGGACAGGACATCACAGATATACAATGGGTTGCTATGCAAACATATTTCATCCTCAGAAGTACAAACTTTTATAAATGCACACTAATATGAAGAGAAACATTTTTAAGGTTTTCATGGATGGGTTACCAAGCACATCTTATTTGATGTGTATGAAAGTGTTTGTCTCTCAGTGTGTATGTGTGTGTGTGTGTGTGTGTGTGTGTTCCAAACCCTTAGGTGGAGAGGCTAACAGCAGCACTCTTAGCTAGTGCTGCAAGGCACATTAAGTAAACTTATACCGCTCTCAGCTACAATCAATTATTCAACATCTTTCTCTTTTTCCCTCTCTCTATCTGTCCCTGTCTCTCTCTCTCTCTCGTTTTTGTTCCCCTAACAGCCCCCCTTTCAGTCTCCCTCCATCCATTCCCCGTTTTCAAAGGAGGATGAAGGACACATACAACAGTCCCGCAAGTCATCCGTACCCTTCCAGAGCATACCTTGAGGATGTCATATTTACTTGCATGCACGCACGCGCACACACACACACACGCACGCACGCACACACACACACACGCACATACGCACTTCCATCAGCTCACATACAGCTATGAACTTTGAACATGTATCTTTCATTCTATCCTTTCTGTTTCACACATACAAACACAAGCCACTTTATTTTCTCTCACACATTTTCATTTTAAACCCTTATTAACTTTTAAACTTTTAAATTATCTTTAAACACAATGAGAGACAATTCCAACACCAAAAATTACCATATGGGGCGGTGGTGGCGCAGGTTTAGAGGTGCCGTTCGGCAACAGGAGGATTGCAGGTTCAAGCCCTGTTCCATCTGACCTCATCGAAGTATCCTTGAGCAAGATACTGGACCCCAATTGCTCCCAGTGGCAGGATGGTGCCAGCCTCTGCCACTGGTGTGTGAGTGAATGTGAGGCATACATTGTAAAGCGCTTTGAGTAGAAAAGTAAATGCAGTCTATTTACCATCTAAAATGTTGGTTATGTGTGAAGTGTTATTAGTCCAGGCCACTGACCTTTTTTCTTTCCAAGTTTTGTTTTCACATTCCTTGTTAGAAAAAAATGAAAAACAAATTAAGACCTACAGCCACTTGAAATAATAATAACAAAAAGACTGAAAACGTTCAAATTTCCCATTTTAGTAAAGCTTTTTTTTCACATTATGTTTGTACAGCTTTGAAACTTAATAGGGCGTCCTTTAGAATTCAAATATGTAGTCACATCTCAAATATTATTTAACTGCTATGTTAGACCTATACAACCGATCAGATCAATGGTTCAGATGATGCAAGCATATATCATATATTGGTTGAGAAGCGGTACACTAAATTATCTGTTTTTCAGAAATGACAGTCAAGTCAAATTTGAGGAGAAAGGCCTTACAACCGACTAATAAATTTGATATGCTAGATGCAGTGCTGACATTTGTACTATATCCTCACGTAGCCTGAGGATAATAGCATTTCTGGTTTGCAACAAAGATCATATATTATCAGCACATGCATTGTACTGTGAAGTACTAAAAAGGCATAAAATGAAATTAAGTTTGTATTTGCCCCGCTTACTAATAATTTTTTACTAGCAGCAGTGTAATATAACAGATCTTGAATACAGCATAAAACATTGACAGTAAGGATCCATAAGTCCTGGATTTATTCAAATGATTGCAATAAAACATAATCATATCTATCACAATTATTGCTTTACTGTGACATTATTAGCATGGCTGATGGGTCTATCACAAATGCATCAATTCTTTTGAACAACAACAACAATTCTTTGAAGGCAAAATTGGCAAGGTCGCCTTTGCCCGGGAGTAAAAGTTTCTCATTGTATCTCTGACAAAGGAAAAGCCCAAATGTGACCAGTGAAGTTGCACCCTCCTGATCCCAGTCCATGGGACCTCTATGAGTAAAAGTTAATTGAAAGGTTCAAATTATATTCTGGTTGCTTTTGAGATATAGCCCACTTTGAATTTCACATAGGTTGGCGTCACACCATCACTGGCTAAAAACATGAGGAATCTGGAAAATTTGCCTTTTGATCCAACTTTGAACAACAATAGTTGTAGACATTTTAGGACACCAGTTTAAATGAACTCTCTAACATTTGGAAGATTTTAGGCAAATATTATAGTTATTGCATGTAGATTGAATAAATGGTTTTCAGTAAAAAAAACATTTTTTTTCTTAACAGAGCCCTGAAGGTTGATATGGACCATGACACATTCACGGCATCATGCTTTGATGGTCTCACTGAATAAAATCAGTGAGGATGACAGGATACCTTGTACGAGTGTGTGTGTGTGTGTGTGTGTGTGTGTGTGTGTCATTTACAATGTTACGCTTTGATAACCTCATAGGGTGAAACCATTTTGAAAAGTCAACTTAACGTGTGCGTGTGTGTATATTTGTGTGTGTGTGTGTGTGTGTGTGAGAGAGAGAGAGAGTGTGTGGTGGGGAGGGGGGAGTGGGTTGTCTGAGACATTTACAGTGTTCCGCTTTGATAGACTCACAGAGTCACTGTGGTGAAGATGGACAAGTCATGGAGCTGCTCCAAAGAAGAATAACACAGCGAGACCTGACTGAAAGTTCAAAGTCACACACACTCACATACACACACACACACCCTTGAGCATAGGCATCAGTGTATCAACACTGAATGACAGTGATGGGAGGCAGCTGTTATCTACAGATATCTGACCTCCCCCACCATCTCTCTTACATGCGCACACATATATACAAACACACATACTCTCTCCCTCTCTTTCTCTCTCTCTCTCACAGACGCACACACACACACACACACACACACACACACACACACAC
>JAGFZM010000024.1:233115-267881 GCA_017657215.1 Limnothrissa miodon
CACACACACACACACACACACACACACACACACACACACCTGACCTAGGCCGAAACAGGAAGTGAAGGGAAACAGCCGCTTCTGTCACATAGCATCAGGAGAGCTGTCAGTCAAAGCACTGACCTGCAGGGTGTGTGTCCCACAGCCAAAAAACCTGCAGGGTGTATGTGTGTATGTGTGTGTGTGTGTGTGATGTGTGAGATCGTGCACGTGTGAGTTTGACTCTATGTCACACAGCAAAACCACCTGCAGGGACTGCATGTATGTATGTGTGTGTGTGTGTGTGTGTTTGGTCTCCCACATAGTGAAGTCCTTGGTGGTAGTTAATCTCCCCAGTCCTCAATTCTGCTTCACTCTCTCAATATTCCCTTGGTGCTAAAGCACCCTTAGTCCAAATGTGTATGTGTGTGTGTGTCTTGCCGGGTGTCGTGTTGGTCTCAGCTGGGGACCAGCGGCCTGCTTTAACTCCCCAGTGAGAGAGGTAGAGTGAGAAAAAGCGAGCTAGAAAAAGAGAGAGGGAAAGAGAGAGAGAGAACAAGAGAAAGCGAGTGAGCGAAGCTGGCTGACCATGCGTTAGTTATCCAGTGAGACAGCCCCCCTCCTAGCCGAGAGTCCCCCCGGCTCTTAGGATACAAGTCCTGCTTTAGCAAACCATATGTTCCCCCCAACACCCCCACCCCGCAGCAAACAAACACATGAGGAAGCCATAGCCAGAGGATCCCCTCTCACACACACATACACACACACACACACACACACAAACACACACGCATATAAACTCCCTCACATATATCTTTCTGATGTAAACCCTCTGTCATTCTTGCTTAATGGCTTTGGTTTGTTTCTGCACTCTTCGTTCTCTCTGGCACTGACAGCAGCTCAGCCCCGCAGTGTGTTTCTCTCCATCTGCACAGCAAGGCTTTGCCTCATACACACATTATAGTACATATGGCACAACTGGCTGCACTGTTTCTTTGCGTTGATGGTCATCTTCCTCAGCTTAACTTGTGTGAAGTTAGCTCTGTTAGCCCTGTTAGCTCTCTCAAATTCAAATTTAAACTCTCTGTCTCTCTCTCTCTGCATGTGTGTGAAAGGTAGCCTGTCCCCTGTTTTTGGAGGTTGAGTGAAGGACACTCTCAGGCAGATGGACAGAGTGTGTGTGGCCCCTGGGCTGGTAAAGTGACGGACAGCTGTGCCCAGAGCAGGACATATAGGACAGGATATGACATCACTTAGGGCCAGTTTTGTGCTCCCTCAGGCAGTTTTGTCCAGCCTCAGACAGCTGGGTGTAACATTCACACAAACACACACACACGCACACACACACATACACAAAGATAGGCTGAGAAACACAGAGAGTGATAAAGGACAGCAATGTGGAAGGGGATAAATTGTGTTGAGGACCATAGAGTTAGATGGATTGACAGGTCACCATATTCTAACATATTTCAAAGATAGCTAAGATAAGCTAAAGGAGTAATTCTGTATAATAGACCTGCTTAGATAAAATAAATTACAATCATCACATGTATTCAATAATAAGATGTAACAACATGTGGTGTAACATCAATGAATCTGTTTTTCTGTAAATGTCATAATCTCCTTCACTGTTCATGAATTTACTGACTAAAATTATTTTAAAAACACATTCAACCTTTTGGATTCATTGAAGAAGCTATAGCATTGCTTTTGGTCATGCTGTTCATAGACATATTTAAATGTATCATGTGGTTTATTATTATGACTGCCGGCACAACATAAGTGTTGATCAAGTTTTCTTCCTGTCTTTTTCTCAATTTTATTTGGTAGTCTGTCCATGGGGAACTAAAAGACATGTTGATCCGGTTTTAATACTAATAGTTTTTGATCTAAGTAGTTGCCTGCCACCCACTGTGCACACACCCACCACCCCCAGCAGCTATTGAAAGGAACAATTTTAAAGGACTTTTCTTTGCCACAACATGTTTACCATTTTGGAGCAATTACCAGCATGTGACTTCAAAACACTAGGTCACTTCAAACTCATTGAGCTTAAAAAAACTCCAGTATATTTTCTTATCTGGTTTGATTCACTGGGAGTGCTTCTACCCTGTGCAGTGTTGTTCAAAAGATTTGTCAAGAGTATGAATTGGACATTATATTTTTTTTGGATGAAACGTAAAAATCAATGTGCAGTGGTTTTCTAGTTGATCCTTTATTATAATAATTTTTAAATAATATCAGGATACTTATAATTTTATGCACTCAAAATATCATGTCTGAAACACACATGCACGTACATACACATGCAGATACACATACACATACACATACACAGAATACACATGCAGATGCCTGTTATTCACCCACCCTGAAAATACACTTTTCTTATAGTCTAAGGCCTCACTAAGACCATATCACTTTTCCTGCTCCTTCTCTGACCCTCTATTGCTTGCATGCACAAACACACATAAACACACAGTGCTCCCTGTGACAGGCTGTCTGTCAGTATGGTTGGCTGACTTGTCTCTGGTTTGGCATGGAATAGAATGTGCCAGACCAATTGACCAAATCACTGATCTTTAGGAGCAGCTCAGGGGAGTGTGTGTATGTGTGTGTGTCTGTGTGTGTGTGGGAAAGGGGTGGGGGCTTGATTCAAGATTGCACTGCTGCTTCCCCAAAACCACCCCCAACCCGCTTCCCCCTTTCTGTACACACCAACCCCCCCTTCGCCCCCCTCCAATCATGGAGCCAGGCAGGAAGGAAGCTCGGTCACCACCAAGATGCTAACAAGAGGTGACAGTTCCTCATCGCTCACGGCAACGACCAGCTCGACTGTCGGGATCACGGAGAGAGACCGGCAGGCACGCAGTCAGGCAGAGAGAGAGATGGAGAGAGGAGGGGAGGAGAGGAGAGAGTGAAAAGGAAAGGAAGAGGGGAGGAGAGGGTAAGAGCGCAGGAGGAGGAGGGCTAATTTTGAAGCTGAGGAGACAAGAGAAACAGGCAGAGATAGACAGAGGCTACTGATAGAAGAGTTTTACTGAGAGTAGAGAGATGAAACAATGAAAGAGAAGAGAGTTATTTTTTCATTTTCACTTCATTGTGTTTTCAGTGAATTTGGATGAGGACATTTATATTCATACATTGTAATTTACAATAATACACAGACATTGTAATGCAGGGGACCAAGGGTATAAGTCAGAATATTTGTATACTTATTGGCTGTTATTTTCTGCATCTTTTTACCCCACAAACACACACAAAGACACACAAACACACACACACATAATTAAGCTCAAAGGACCACCCGCCTCTGGGCCTGCCCCCACCCCACCCCAACCATTGTCTCCAGTAAAGCGTCTGTCCTTCTGGTGCATGATTGTGTGAGTGAGCGGTAAGAGTATACGTCAGGACGGCATGTGTGTGTGCATCTATACGAGAGCCTGTGTGTGTGCATGTGAGTGTGTGTGTGGAGTGCCTGTCATTGCGGTGAGTGTGTGACTTGGGCTGGAGAGGATGTGACAGGCAGGGTAATGGGCAGAACAAAGGAGCGTTTTGGAGCTTTACACACACTTATGGAGGGATTAGTAAACTTCAATAATTCACCACCTCAGGACCTTAAAGCCACCCTGACCCCTCTCTTTCATTCCATCCATCCATCCCTTTCTCCACGACTAGCAATTCTGCTCAGATGACATCAAACACAATCAGTGAGTGGGAGCGTTATCATCAGATAAAGGTTTATTACAGGTAGATATAAAATATATTAGGATCAGTATAAAACAACCCATTGGCTCTTGATGAGTGATGATATAATATGATGGTACCTCAGGTGTCAAAGTGTGTGTGTGTGTGTTTGTGTGTGTGTGAGAGAGAGAGAGAGAGAGAGAGAGAGAGAGAGAGAGATGTTTATCTTGTGCTCTTAAAATGAACTCCATATCTTCTCTATTTTTCTGAATTATTTATTTTCATTTGGATGAAAGAACCACAGGGAACCACAAATTATACATTTAACCTATATACATTTATCATTCTTTATTATCTTCTTCCTTCCTTCCATCCTTTGGTGCTGACCTATGTGTTTTATTCAATTCAATTCAATTATATTTATACATCACCTTTTACAAGATTGTCTCATGGCTATATGAAGCACTCAAGAACAACAGCAGCAAAAAACTCCTTGTTAGTTAGTCTAGAAAGAAACATAAAGTACAATGGATGATGCAATACCGTATATACAGTATATAGCCTATATATAGACAGAGAGAGAGAGTGAAATGTACAGCGTGACATATGAGAGGTTTGTGGTGACACTAGGCTAAAGCAGCATAACTAAGGTATGGTCAATTATTAACTCGAGGTCTTTAATTCTTGTTGTAAATAAGAGTGAAAGGCCTCCGTGTGAGTTTTAATGTTGAGGTACACAACATTATATTGCAGACAAACTATAGTGCAGTTGTCAAAATTTCTGGCTGGAGAGTGACAGCAACAAGTGACAGGCTGATAGCCAGCATGTCTGACCATGAACTAAATCACTGTAATAGTTTTTGCGTTGGCATGGCCTGTCAGTGGTGGTGGTGAAGGGGGGTGGAGGGTGGTCGTGTTGTTGTGAAGAGGGCACAGCTGGCATGGGGAGGGGGGCACTCCGTATCTTACGTTGCTGTGCTTCATTCACTGTGCTGTCACCACAGCAGTCTCTGGATACTCCCATCCCATCGCTGTAGTGATATGTGAAGTGCCGGCAGACGTACCCAGTGGCTGCTCTTTTCCTGCATCCTCAGTGTGTATGTGTGTGCGTGTATATGTCAGTGTGTGTGTGTGTCAGAGTGGGTGCAGTGCTGATCTGATGGGGTTAATACCCAGCATCCCTTGGTCTGACCCCTCGTTGCCCTGGGCTACGGGGATAGTGATTGGCACTGGCGTGTTTGGGACGGGCTGGGCTGGTGCCACTGGTGGGGCACACACACACATTACTGATCACAGATCAGCCTGTCAGCCTGCGACAACCGAGCTGTCACACACTCACACAGAAAGAAAGAGTAAAGAGGACTATCAGAGATAATGTAGATGCTAAGTGGGAGTGACAGACTGCATTCAAGAGAGAGAGACAGAGAGAGAGAGAGAGAGGAGAGATAGAGAGAGAGAGGAGAGATAGATGGATAAGAGAGAGAGTAACAGAGAATAAGAGATAAAAGAAACAGTGCATAAAAGTGAAAGGGGTCTGGAGGGAGGGATATGTATATTTAAGGACAAGATAGCCTTGTCCTCCGTGAAGGAGACAGTGACCAAGCAACCCATGGAATGCAGGAGAGAGAGAGATGGAGGAAGAGAGAGACTCCCCAGGCAAAGCTCCAGAGTTAAGTTCGTGCGGGAGCCGTCAGCCCTGAAACACAGCCCCAAGCTGGGCCACAAGAGGAACACAGTACTCCCTGCGCACACACACACACACACAGTGGGACAGTATGAAATGCAGAACACGATGAGTATCTCACATATTCCCTTTTTTTTTTTTTTTTGCTTTGTGGACATTAAAGATTATGCACATCTGTTTTGGCACAGAATTAAATTTCTTGTGTTCCTCAAAATAGTTTTCTGCTGTTCATTCTCTCTTTCTCTTTTACTGTGGGATGGAGAGAAAGGGAGTCTGGAGTGGCCACAGGGTTGAGAGAGGGAGTGAGACAGATGCTCTTCTATAGGACTGATTCCCTCCTTCTCTCATGCTCCCTCTCCTCCCTCCCTCTCCCTCTCATACTTTCTCTGAGATACTGATGTACTGTGGCAGTTCCTCTCGCAGCTACAGGGGAGCCCTAAGCCACTGCAGATGATAGTTTTAATTGCTTTCAATCTTTCAGGCAAGTCCTTGCCCAGTGGCACAAAGTGCTCTGTGTGTGTGTGTGTGTACACAAATAATGAAGAATTTGGGATGTGGTGTTATGACTTTTATTTTATGGTGAACGTAGATTCGAAAACAAGTATGATCCTTGTTTATTCTTAAACATAATGTATAATACAATAATTTAAAGGCAAAATGTGCATTCTAAGCATATGATTTTGGCTGGGTCATATATCTTAGGTTATATTAGAATTATTACTGGTAACATAGATATAAATAGGGGCTCTTATAACACAAATATTACAGACAACCAGCCAGAAATAAGGGTATATAATATAAGTATACTGAGTACAGGTATGCATTGTACATGAACATGCTGTGAATCCTTCATTCCAAACACCTAGACCAGCCACATGTTCCATTAACACCAGCCTACCAGCCATTTACCCACTGCCCTCTACATAACATGTATATTATTTAGGTGCATTATGATTACATATGACAGCTTGGTGTGTATACAGGCATATATCATACATTCTATTTGTTAATGATGGTTTGTGTGTGTGTGTGTGTGTGTGTATTTTCTAGACCCTTTTTTCTAGGGGGCATATTAAGACCCTACATTCCCACAGAGAATAATCTCTCTCCATTTAAAGGACTGTAATATTTAATGACCCCCCACTCCCACCCGATGGCTATGGCAGCACTCATATGCTTACAGGCGCTAGGGGAATTGGGGGGTAGGCTGGCCAGTGGTGGTGTGTGTGTGTGTTTGTTTGTGCATGTGTGTGGGATGGGTGATGCCATAAGAAACAACCAGGAGTATTTAACACTAAAAGCTACGATGCAGTGAACTATACTACATTCTGTTATCTTCATCTTAGTTTGCCTTTTTTTCCATTTTACACCCCATTTTCTTTGCATGTAATATCTTCTCTTTCTTTGAGTATTATTCACAAGTTTTTCTTTTAATCAAATATCAAACACATTCAGAACTCTTCAAATCAATATTTTCAAAAGGCAAATATCTGAATCCTTTATCAGGAATAAAATTGGCACAGTAAATCATAAAAGTGCAACCTCAACATCTTTACCATCATATAAATACCTACAGTAGATATCATCAGTAAATCTCCATTAGGTATTTATATCAGAGCATAACATCAAAGTGTGTCAGTACATCAGCTGCTTGATGGTAAAACATTATAATCATGATTACTTCAATACTAAAATTACTTCACACTATTACTCGATGACGTAAGCAATATACATAGATTTCTTATACAATTCTCACACACACAGGCACATCTGCATGCACCCTACAAAATACACGTAAAATTTGTCTTCCACCTTTCTAAATGCATGCAACTCCTCAGAAGAGTATTCACACTTTACAAAGGTCAAGCATCACACAGAAGGTGTGAAAGGACCGTCAGGAAAGGGTAGAAGATGCCCTGGGACCTGCTCTGTATCTCAGGTCACACTACAGCATAACACCACACAAACAGCAGATGACACACACAGAGACAGACAGCAGAAAAGCAGAGATTTTGCTTTTAAACATTACATTTGCATTGCTCTCTCTCTCTCTTTCTCTCTCTCTATGAGTGTGTGTGTGTGTGTGTTTCTGTGTATGGACTAGGTTGCCCTGGTTTCTTTAGATTGCAATGGGGGAATGGGGCCCACTGGTGAATTTTTCATTTTGCCCAGAGGGGAAGAACACACAGAAAGAAGCAAGCACACACTCAGGAAACACACCTACTATAGGATATTGACAAATCAAACACACACACACACACACACACACACACACACACACACACACATTTTGCAAAATAAAGACAAAGTAAACAAGACAAGATGGCAAAAATACAAAACATTTCTAGACATGAATAACACATGGTAAACCATTTAAAAAAGAAGGACAACAGAAGGACACCTCTTCTTTTCTCTGAGAAGTCGCAGACTACATGATGGCAATCAGCGCCTCCCTGCCAACTTAATCTTTTAAACTGTCAAAATGTTACTAGCCATGTTCTTGCAATCTCGTACACAGTGAAAGTAGTCCAGTAAAGACTAACATAAGCATATCTCAGAGGATATTCAAATACACAGTCAGAGAAGATCTTGTCAGGCTTGTTCAGTGAAACACTGTTTCTTGTATTGTTCTGCTTGACGACTCGTTAAATTGGGGGCTAGTTTTTTATGCTTATATTTTTGTAGGACAGGCACGGAGGCTAAATGACTGGGCGTGTGTGTGTGACGGCGTTTGTGCAGAAGTGAGGCAAACATCCATCTGTCTGTGCCACACACATGCTCTGCTGACCGGGGTGGCTCTGAGCGCTGTCTCCCGTATGCAAATACGTTTCGCCTGGAAATCTATTTGCAGTTGCTCCAAGGCTTCCAGAAGACTCCTCCTGCTGTCCTCTTCTGCTATGTGCGCACACATGCACACGCACACACACACACACACACACACACACACATGGAGATGTACACACCGCCTCACCCCACTCCCCAAGCTGGCCTCACCAGCTCACACACGCAGGCACAAGCCATCACGCATGTACGCACACACGCACATAAGCAAGAATACTGCATACTTGCCCAAAATATCTTGGGCAAGTTCAAGAGGAGTTTTATGAGCTCACAGGATTTGTTAATTTTAAAGTTCAGTTATTTTTTAAAATGCATTTCAACATAATGGTGTAGATAATGTGTTTTAATTATAGTCAAAGTCAGATCACCATAATGATCTGTTCTGTCATTGACAATAGGTTAAATAAAAAAATTAACTGCCTGGGCCCTGCATACAAATAAATAAATAAATAAATAAATAAAATTCTCCAGGCCATTCGACTTCCATACACTCTTATTATCAAATGGCTTTTCATCCTATGTCAGGGAGACAGGCTTTGTTGATACCTTTTAATCCACACTAAAAACATTTGTGTGTACTATAAGGGTGGGTAGGCTACGTTTTCATCTGTTCCCTTGATTCCCCTTTTTGCTTATTATCTTATGTACAATGTTAAATTTTTTATTTTATTATTTTACTTTAGTACATTTTCCTGTTGCCCCATCCTGACTGTATCTCTGTTATAGGTCTTGTAACTCCTGTTTGGACCTTATTAGGCCAGCTTAGTTTTTAATTCATTGTATTCACCACTGATGGTCTGTGATATTGCACTGGAGGGTTGCTGGGCTGATGCCAGAGCAATTTAAGTGGTTGCTATGCTAGTTGCTAGGATAATCAAGTTGGTTGCTACCTTGTTGCTAGGTTGTTGCAAGGGTATAGGCCTACATGGCTGAACAGTTTAATAGTTAAGTAATTAAAATGATCAAATTAGGGTATAGTAGTGAATTATGGTAGCCTAGTCCAATTGGGTGGTTTTAAATTCTGCTTTGTGGGTAAAAAATGGCTTAGGCGGGTTAACATAAATTGGGCGGTTTTGACATTAGCTTTGCATGTTTTCTTAACTTCACCCCTTTGTACTGTGAATGTATCCAAACCTGCATCCAAACCAAAAATATAGCCTACATCTTTGACCCAATCATCTAGACGGGGGGCATAACGTTTCCTATGATACAGTCATCTCATAATGAGCGATTAAATTGGATGTATTCCAGAGTGTGTATAGGCCTGCTTTCTTAGACAGTGAGTATGTTTGAGAGGTGTGAGAGGTGTTGTAAGATTTTGAAATTGGTGAAGCTGAGCTGAGGGCATGTAAACACAACCACAAGCATTTGGCCCAATACACATAAATACAGGAATCTCCATATTGTAGATCTGTAAAGAGTTATATTTCTTATTGAAATCTTAATACAGTAACGGTTGCACCATTAAAAAATTATTGCAGAAACCATACTTAAAGTCGGAAACCATACTTGTGACTACTTGTAATTAAGCTTTAGTTCCATGCTTTACAAGGGACAGTCACGTCAACTGTCGCTCAAAAAGGTAGATTTCACATTTTGGGCGATTTTCAGTGCATTTTGGGAGGTTTTGTGCATATTTGGAAAAAATCAGCAGAATCTGGCAACCCTGTCCAGGGCACACATAGCATTATAAACACTGAGGTAGGCTACTGAAATCTTGAAATTGACATGAATGGATTTTACAACCTGTTAAGGCGCGCCCCTATTTTTCCTATTTTTCAAAAAGAAAACAAAAAAAAAACGGCATACCCAAATTAAAAGCTTGACAGTTCCTACATAGTTTTAGACTCTGGGATACCATTGGAAATGAGAAGAATATGTATGTTTCTGTGACATATGGACACAGAGTTACAGAGGTTGGAACTAAGTTTTTTTCCCCGTTCATTTCAAATGTCTATGAACTAACTAAGATATGAAATTACCATCCTTATGATACCCCCAAATCAATAAATCTAGGCCCTAACTCCATTTCTCAGCTTGCTACACAAAAACTCAAAAAAAGTTAAAAGACCAAAAATATGACTTTTCAAAATAATTTTTGTAAAGATAGGCTATGTCTATGCGTTTTGCTTGGGACCCCTATGTAAACTCCCATATGAACTTTTTGTAAACAAGAGGGCCTACTGACATTAAAAAGTTTATAACTTGAAATGTCTGTCTGTCTGTCAGTTTCATGTCTGTTTGCTTGATTTGAAGTTACTCCTTCTGGCATTAAATGACACAAGCATAACCATAAAACTGGTTGGACGGTGTGCCTTAAGGGGTTGACTTGAAACTGCTTGTCAGGGACATGAAACGTTTGATTCATACCGCCGCATCTCCTCGCCAAAATGCTCCCATCTTGTCGAGAATCTCAGGGCCTGAATGGTCATATAAAGGCTGCTTTCACACTGGGTCGGTTTAACCTGAGCGGACCCGAGTAAAAATAATCGCCCTTACCTCTACTTCTTCCATTTATGGCACAATAGCACGGTATTTAGGATACCAATTTCGCATGACATCCCACAATTATTTTTGTGTAGGCCTACCTTTGGCTTCAATACCAACGTGACCGTTCACGTATACCGCTGAATTAAGAGCTGCCTGGTTAGGTTTCTTGAGAGGCAGGTGATTGCAGATTTTCAGCTTGATCGTAATGGTGTTGTCCATGGACCTTAATGCTACTGTGCTAAAAGTTCAAATTTTATAAACTTTACAAATTAAGTTCCCGTGGGTTAGCCTAACCCCAACCCTTTCGGCTACAGTGTAGTCTGCTCTTCTAAAATTACAAATTCGAAATATTTTTGACCCAAGACATAGGCACCTTCTTCACGTAATCAGATAGGCTTAACACTGTCTTTAAATTGGTCTTCCGGATACTGACCTAATGACTTGAATAACCTACATCCAATTCTTGCCTTTGGAGACAAAATAGACTAAAAATTCAAATCACGAAGGTATGGAATATTCTAGTTGCATGCTATAGCCTACATTATGCATTTAACGTTAAACAGCAGCAAGGTGCTTCGTAGCCAGCGCTGCGAAAATGAGATTAAATTAAAAGTGGTTTGATTTTTTATGCTTAACTCCCCGCAGAGGTTTAAGTGGGAAAGACAGTCTAGGTCCCTATATTCAGGAAATAATTGGCTAGAATTCCGCACTAATCTGAAATGTGTCCTAATTAATTTCTGTCAATTAGCCTACAAGCTTCAGAGAGATAAATTCATGCGAAGGATAAAAATATATAGGCATAGGGTAGGCCTAATTACTGCATTAATATGACTTTGTAAAATAATTGATTAATCACATTCTGCAATTCATATTTCACAGTTAAGTTTTAACTAACACATAGCATTTTGTTTACAAGAAAATTAATGGAAAAGGTCATTCAAACTTATTTGGGTAGATAAAATTAAATGAAAATAGTCTGTTCCTGTTAACATTTATATTTTAAAAATATGATATAGTAATGTTTATGAGAAAAGCTAATGCATTATATTACAAGCTTTGTTTACAGTTACACAAAACAATTGAAAGCAAAAGCAAATTTATGACTTGGCTAAATTAAGTCAAATTGTAATCAAATGAACACAGATGCCATTTGAGACAGGTCCCTGATTAGACTACACAAATCAACCTACACATCACGTTTGATGTTGATGGTTGCCCATAATTACCACAAACACACACTATCAAAATGACATTTCAAGAACATGAGGCCAAGTGTGTGTATTTGTGTCAAGAAGGGCGTGAGGGCATCTGCATGCGTGCTCCCTGAGAGTGAGCAGGGTGTGTGAGGGATTGGGCGTTGGTACCAGGGGGCAGTGGGCAGATGGTGCGCTAAGGTGCTCACCCACAGGGAGCAAGCATCAGTGGACATCGGAAGGCACGACAATGGATGCAGGGCAGCGTTCAGGAGGTGGAACATTTGGCTGCTGACCTGCAGTCCTGTTTCAGAGCTGACGGGTGATTTATGTGAGCGGCACACACACACAGGCACATGTGATGTAGGCCCTATAGCATCACGTCTGCACACCTCGTAAGACTGGAGATTTGTCATTCTGTTCATTTGCCTGAAATCTGTTCCCTTCCTCCACCTTATAAGACTCAGAGAGAATTAGATGCTGTTCAAATTGAGTGGAGAAAAGAACCACACACCTCTGCTGTTTGATCGCAGACTGCTAACTAAACTCTTTTTTTAACTTCAAAACTGACTAAATGATTAGAATTATAGAACATTATTTTTAATGTTGTTTTTGTTGCTGCTTGTTTTTTCTTTAGACTTTAATGTGCTTCTGAATAAATAATGTATCTATCTATATAGTTATCATGCCAAAACTTTGCAGGTGACTCCCCTAAAATCGATGGAACTGGCAACACCAGACATGGCAACGCAATGAACATTCTGAAAAAAATATGTCTTTTACGTGTCTTAATACTTTTGTAAACCATCTAGTGTAGCCTTAAAGTTATGCCAGGTCAGAAAATAAAGGCCATTTATAATGGACAGTGCTGCCACCTCCTGGATATAAAATATATCAGGCTAGAAAGATCATCACTGTTGGTATAACAGAACCATTCAAGAGCATGTATGGCCCTGGAACAAATTAGATCTGATCAGAGACAGACGTTCTCATGTGCATGTTGCATATTAGATGTTAAATGCATCCTACAAAATATGCCCTTAAAATATGACATTAAATAGTAAATAAACTGAACTACTTAGAAATGACTGGAAGATTGTGAATCTCATAGCCCTGTTTAGTTCAGTGTCAGTATGGAAATTCTAGGGCCAGTATTAAATGCCATCTGGCAACCTTTATAATGCTATGCTTAAACACAAATAGGTTCTTTCTATTTTATACATACCACAGCTTTATTGAATAAAGATTATAAAAACAATAGGTTATAGATAGAGAATTCAGAGCAAAACGAATGAAAGTGTTATTTAGTTATGTATTTATTAATGATTGTGTTGTAGACAAATTATGTCCTTTATCTTGTATGAGCCTTATGTTTGAATTAGACTATATCATGTCCTTCATTAAGTGTGACACAAAAAAGTGTTTGGGCCCTTATGTTATAATGGTCTTAAAATATACATGATGACTGACAGGGCAACACTTACACAAACATGTCTATATGAGAATGTTTGAGGAAGAGCATATGAATGTGACAGGCTTAAAGGGCTTAGTCAGTCATCAGCGACAACCAACACATTCCCTTGAATGTCGTACTCTATGGTCTGCCAATCAAACACATTTGGCCGTGGCACTCGCTGGCCCTGGTTAAAGTACAGAGCTTTGATCTGGTTACCTGTCAGAACATAGTCCCACATACAGAGGTCGGTAATCTCTCCGGCAAAACTCTGGACTGCCTCAAAGTCACCTAGGTGTTTGTCCGCATCCTGTCCGAGTAGCGCTGTCCCTTGAGGTCGAATCGAATGTCCTTGCTTGTAGATCTGGAGTGCACTTCTGCGCCCATCCACCCAGAATGCAGAGAGGCCTGTGCGTGAGGCCCACGTAAGGCACAGGTGCGTGCGAAACGTGGAGAGTGGTGGAAGGTGAAAGAAGGCACCATCTCCGCTCAGGTAAAATGACATGCGGCCGTCCTTCTCACGCCACACATTCAGTTCATCGTAGTCAGATGTACGGTATGCAAACAGGATGATCTGCCGCTCACCCTGGAGCTCGGTTGCCACACGCATGCACAGTGTGAAGGCCGAGAGACCCAGGGGCTTCTGAGGGGTTAGCTTCACGTAGCTGAAGTCAGTCTCATAAGGGAAGAGGAGCACTTGGCCACTCAGACCTGCTCCATCCAAACATGACAGATAATGGAGATTACAACCAATCTCAAGATTAGGGGCCAATCAAACATAAGTTGGATGTGTTTTAGGAAAGACTACAAACATACTAAAAGATGAAAAATGAAAGGCATTTGTCAAAACTTGAATCTTAACCTTTGTATTATATAACATATATATCAACTCAGACCTCCAACGCATGCATCTGATGATGTATACAATTCCCATAGAACGCTATTCTAGACGCTCATGATGTTCTTGATCGGTGTACAGTGTTGTGCATTTATGCTGTACTCTCATTTATACAAAGCTTGTCCAACATTGTTAAATCATTAATTGAAGATACAAAATTACTATGTCTAAACCAGTATCGTACTATACAACTGTAGATGTATTTAAATTATTGTATGTTTGGTTGCATTCAAAACATAAGCTGTGCTTTACCCTTTGACGCTGAGCAGAGTGTCACCACAGATAGGAAAAAGACTGCTGCCCACATTTTGCTGCAAAAAAATAACGAAAGGTTACAAAACCATACTGTATCAGACTTTTCCCCTTCCTGATATCCTTGGTGCTTTTCAGTGATGAATCTCTGGGGTGACACACAAACACACACACACACAAGATGCTGAGCAAACGTTACCCACTTTTGTCTTATTTCTCTGTTATCTCAAGAACCTCTCTCCACCCTGTTGCATACATTGGTGGGCCGTTTTAAGGGGTAATCCTGGCCCCACAACTACCATGGGTCAAGAGGGGATACTTTGGCCACAGGCGGCATCAGGGTGAAAGGCAGCCGTTATCTGGGACTAGGCATCGGAACAGTTATGGAACAGCTTAGTACAAAGCAGTATAAAACCCCACAATAGCCAGAACCGCGAGAAATTAATATGCTATGAGCTGATGGACAGTGTGCTCGTGGCTGGTGAGTTGTTGTTTTTTTATGCATGAAATGAACAAAAAATAATATTATGTAAACGGTTACTACATAAGATACATTAAATATTATGTAGTAACCCTGGTTCTCTGAGTGAAAAGACTCACTCCAGTTCTCAGGCAATTTTGAGACCTGTTCCGATCAAACTATCAGTGATTACACACCAGGACAGGTGCTTTATAAGTCTCTTCACTCCAAGTACTATCATTACAATACACCCTATGTTTTCTGGATTATTTGGATTTTTGTATAGTGAAACGCAGTTAACAGACCAAAGAAGATTGAAGGCTATTTTGGTGTCTTGGATACTGAACAACTTAGTAAAAAAGATGTTGTTGACTGATTTTGATAACCGATAACACCGATAGCATAGCATCATCTTCCTATACAGTCAAGACAAATAAATATCATCTGTACTGACACAAATATCACAATAAGACATCTATAGGACATATAACAGATTTACAACAACTGCATTTCTATGCAAAGTCAATAATGAAAACAAGTCTATGAATGTAGTATACCATACACATGATTGAGCACAATGATGTGACTGATCACAATGCCTCAGATGTAAATGTGCTTGCGCTCTGAAGAATGTGAAGAGAATTTCCACATTGATTAAAAAGCTCATTTTACCTGTCAGTGTGAGTGTGGAGAGCTGACTGGTGAGAGAATAAGGCTGCTGATCACTGACACACAAGTCTCTCCTCTTCCCTCCTTGCACTGGCCATGACATCATCACTCCTAGTGGCACAGACAAAGGCCCTGGTGTATGGGCCAACTTGTGACACTTCTATCATGCCTTCTCTCTCTCTCTCTCTCTCTCTCTCTCACACACACACACACACACACACACACAGCAAACAGACATGAAAAATATACTAATATATAAACAACTTACAGTTTCTGGCATTTTAATGTTCACTTAATATGTTTTTTAAGTGAAGTTATTTAACAAATATATATACTATATACACAAACGTACATAAATACATATTGCGCACACACACACTTCTCAGCTACTTTATTAGGTACACCTGTTTAATTGCTTCTGATATGGCTGTTGGTGCCAGATATGGCCACAAGGGTTTACAGAGAGTGATCTGAAAAAGACAACAAAAGTATCCAGTGAGCCGCAGTTGATGACAGAAAAGAAGCAGCCGCTTAAATAACAGCTGGTTACAGTCACGAAATGCACAATATCTCTGAATGCATGTTATATTGAACATTGAACTACAACAGCAGACGACTACACTAAGTGTCACTGCTGTCAGCTATGAATAGGAAACAGACTAGGAAGCATGGATCAATCCTATAATGTATTAACGGCTCAGTCTGCAGGCGGTGGTGTAATGGTGTGGGGGGATATGTTTTTACCACACTTTGGGCCCCTTAATACAAATTAAGCCTCCTTTGAATGCCACATTGTTGCTGATCGTGTCCAATCCTTATAATCAGTATATCCATCTTCTGACAGCTATGTCCAGCAGGAAAATGAATCATGTCACAAAGCTTGTATAATCTCAAACTGGTTTGTTGGGCATAATGAGTTTAGTGTACTCCAACGGCCTCCAGTCAATCCATTTGAGCGCCTTTGAGATGATGAGATGAGATGGTGCTCATTCCCACATGACCCCTGGCAGTTGGGTTGGCCCCTTGAGTTGTGGTTTGGCCCAAGGTTTCTTCCTTTGTTAGGAGATTTTTTTTAAGTCAGGAGTACCCAATCAAGTGAGTGAAGGGGCGCAACTAGTTTTTTGGGGGTATGCAACAATTTTGGCACCCCCACTACCCCCACCCATGGTTTTTTTTTCTGGTGTTATGGATGTATGTAAATCTGTACATCTTACTTATTCACAATTTACAAAAACTAAAAACATTGTACTTTGCACAATCTATGATGTAGACAGTGAATAGATCTAGGTATATCTGTTGATGAAGCTTTTAAGATCTAAGAGAGAAGGAAAAAGGGTAGGCCATGTAGTTTTAAATAATTGTAATTTAAATGTATATAGGCTACAGGGGCAAAGGATTTGTGTCACCTTGGCCTAATAATGATATTCAAAAAAAAAAACAATCATAGACTGGTAACATAGCAATGCTGGTAAGTAGGCCGAGTGTAAGGATGATTCATAAATCACTAAATCTTATTTCAACTTATTTCAGCAGTCTATTTTAACCCAAACCCGGACACAGCATGACCAAATGTGAAAACATCCACCCACTTGCATTATAAATGCAATGGTATTGTTGTAACCCCCTGAATTTAAACAAAAATAATGCAGCAAGCTGTTGGCAACCATGTAGTGAAGGTCAGCCGTTTCACAAGGATTTCTTATTGTCATGTCAAATTTGATCTATTTGTCAGTTTGTACTGGGCATAAATTACGGGAGTTGGATAGATGATGAGCTGAATGTTTGAGGAAGGGTTCCCACAAGCACAGAATCTTTGAGCCTGATGACGGACGGATTTCATGCTTTTGAGTTTACATCCTGAATATCTATGACTGATGAAGAACACACACACACATTTAGATACATACCTCCAAGTAGCACAATCCAAAGAACTCTGTTGGCATTAAACAAGATTTTATTCCACCCCCTAACAAGAAATTCTTTATCTCAGAAAAAAGCAGGTCAAAAGGTGAGCTTGTGTAGTGTCAGAATATAGCAAGCATCAAGATGTGACTCTTGCAAGCACACACTGACCACACAAGCAGGGAGGGAGGACAATTCCATACGTCAGGACACACAGTCAAGAGAGGAGACTGTACAAAAAAACATTTATTCAATATGTAACTAAGGTGGTGTATTCATTTAATACTTTTCTATTGTCTGTAACAGTTAAACAAAGACCTATGATTTTCCAAGGATACTCTTTGACAATCTTCCTTTTGAGTCGTGTGCACTGGTGTTTGAGACTTTGACGACTTCAATTCAAACCCTTCAAGTGAAGACAAAACAGCATTTTCTTTATAATAATAAAAAAAGAGGAAAAGTGAAGTTCACTCAGGAGTTAAGAGCATGAGGCATAAGGGTGCATACAGCAGGGCCTTGGCCCACAGACACAGCAATGCAGAATGCAGGTCAACATCACCAAACCAGCAGCCATTAACCTTTAAACATGTCTATAACTGTGGTGGGAGCACTGATTGTTTATGGGCACGCTGGATAGCAGAGAGAGAAAGACAAAAAAAAAAAAAAAAAAAAAAAAGTGTCCAATGAGGTTTCATGAGTGACATGGTCGATCCGAGAGTTACAAAATCTCCTGCAACTCAAAGTGCATTCTAATAGAAGCTCTGAGATCAAAGATGGACAATCACGCAAGCACACACACACACCAGAAAAATACAGCATTAAGAGTCTAACTCGCATCTAAGAACTCAGCTGTTCTAATGCAAAAGATGCACATACATTCTTCCACATCCATATCTGATCCCACAGTAATGCATAACTTTGTGCATTAGAGATTTGACAGATTGACATTGAAAAATCCTTGATATTTTCTGCATAACTTTGCCATATTCTGTGCCTGTAGCATATTCCTGTGTTTCTGAATAGGGCTGAAAATTAGGTCAAATCAGATAACTAAGGTTGCTACATGGTGATATTGAACCTAAAATGAACAGGGTCATGAGACAGGGGGTGAAGAGCTTGATTGACATGGTTGTAATTTATAGCGATTGAATTCAGGCATGTGGCACAAACAAAGAAAGATAATAGAGAGAGAGAGAAAGAGGGAGGAAGAGAAAAAGAGGGAGGAAGACCTGAGAAAAAGTCCATGGCATCCCCCCTATGTATAAAGTGCGAGTTCAAGAGGATGTCTGTTTGTTCAGTCTGCTCCACTCCCCTTCCTCTCCTCTGCTCGCTGCACTCATATGTGTAGATTTGTGTGTGTTCAATAATCCTCCACCCAGCCATTCTCTTGAATAAAAGCATCAATCACTTCCTTCATTGCCAGATTGGGGATCAGCTGATCCTGGGTCAATGGGCTGCGAGTTACTGGATCAAAATGGCCGACACGCTGCAGAACATGAAAATGTGCAAGTCACGTTAGCAAGTTCAGGTTGGGTGAATCATGGCAGTGTGTCTCTGAAGGTGTTAGTCAAAATACCTGTAGATGTTCCTCAATGTCTTTCCGATCGTATGTGATACCACTGGGGGTGATGCAGGGCTCTCTCATCAGTTCAAAACTAATCTTCCCACACAGGTAGTCTGGAATCTCCCTTTTCTGCAAGGCCAAACATTAGACAAAATGTTGGAGCAGAAAGAAAGAGACTGATAATAGCTAATTACAAAAAATGCCAAATGCCCCTAAAATCTGAGAGCTGGATAACAGACACTTTTTAGGGCCCTATGATTTCCGCGATGCGGTAAGCACGCACAGAATCTAGTCATAAAAACGTAATTTACTGATAAACACGGAATCGCATGGAATTCGGGCATTTCCACGTTCACAAAATATGCGATCGCCCACATACAAGACAAACACGGTCTCTGCCCGCTTTTAGCACAACTTTCAATTCCAATGAGTCTCCGAGGTTGCCTAGAGACCATATCTTGTTAATCAAGTGTTTCCAATCCTCACTGATGCGAGGGATATGTCTAAACATAGCCAGCCTCTGCTGCAAAACAAGCAGTTTCTAAAAAGTTATGAAATATGCGATGAACCAAAGATTTTAGAGTGGAGCGCTCTTGAATCTTTGCGATTGACTGCCAGATTTCAGGTAGAGCTATATCCAAACAATTATTATGCATCTGGCCAACAACTTTTCTGCAAATGCTGTTAAGTTGTAGCCTATTAAGTTAATGAAGTTTCCCCAAAACCCAAAATTACCCAAAATTTTTGGATATCTACTTTTGAGTTAACAGTGGCTATAACATATATTTCTGTATGTGTTAAAATGAAACTGTTCATTTGATATGTGTGGTTGTGTTTGTCATTGACTTTTAAAGCTAAGTATTGATTAAAATTGTAAAGTTTATCTTTTTTCCCATGCACTCCAAAATTAGACACTTATTAAGATAACTAAATATGATTATAATGTAAAACACTGAATTTAGAAAAATAAAAATGGAAAAAGTGGAATTTAGGAAAGAATAAAACGGAATTTGGGAAGAAATAAAACGGATTTTATAGGGCCCTAACTATTCTAGGGATTGATAAAGTTGGTTTTAACCTTGATCTGGTCTACTCACCTTTCTTTTCTCATCCACCTGAGCAAACAGCTCATCCATGTCCAACAGATACTTGTCCTGCTCAGATAGAACACAAACATAGAAAAAAGTTAAATTGCTGTTAAAGATGCAAAAATATGCAAGAATGCTGTTAGTTGACTTTAGTTCTGCATTCAATACAGTCATTCCCTCCAAGTTAATTACCAAACTTGGTAATCTTGGCATCACTACAAACCTCGAGAACTGGATCATGGACTTTCTGACCAACAGACCTCAACATGTTAGGTCAGCCCACAACTGCTCAACCACTACACATTACACTCAATCCTGGAGCAATCCTGGAGAGAACCTATCCTGGACAACCAACACCACCAGCCTGATTAAAAAGGCCTATCAGCGCCTATTCTTCTTGAGAAAACTGAAGAAGAGTTATCTGTCTACTGACTTCATGGTCAGCTTCTACCGCTGTGTGATTGAGAGCATCCTGACTAACTGTGTCACAGTATGGCATGGAAAGTGCTCTGTCGCTGACCACAAAGCACTGGTGAAACTGCCCAAAGGATTATAAACACACCACTTCCTGCCATTGAGGATGTCTACAAAAAGAGATGCGGGCTTGCAGCATTCTTAAGGACTCCCCTCACCCATCCAAGAAACCATTTCAGCTCCAGTCTTCCAGAAGGTGCTAAAGGAGCCTCCAGTCTAAAACCAGCAGGCTTAGGAACAGCTTTTTCCCAACAACAGCAGTTTCCCTACTGAACTCTGTAGTCTCCAGATGACCCCCCCCCCCCACACACACACACACACACACACACATACACCTCTTACTATTAAACCACTTAAACAAAAATAATAATGAAAAACTCTTTACACCTGTACACTCTTTCATTGCACTCTTTTTGTATGTTTTTGCACTCTGTATACCTGCCCACTTCCAGATACACATACCTTTTTCTACTGTATTTACATAGATATATTACCTGTATATACTGACCATTTTGTTCATAACATATCTTAAAACTGTACATAACTCTAACCATATTTATACATCTTATGTAGACTACATATACAAACTGAATTCCAAAAAAGTTGGGACACCATACAAATCGTGAATCAAAACTGAATGCAATGATGTGGAGATGCCAACTTCTAATATTTTATTCAGAATAGAACATAAATCATGGAACAAAAGTTTCAACGGAGAAAATTTATGATTTTAAGGGAAAAATATGTTGATTCAAAATTTCATGGTGTCAACAAATCCCCAAAAAGTTGGGGCAAGGCCATTTTCACCACTGTGTGGCATCTCCCTTTCTTCTTACAACACTCAACAGACGTCTGGGGACCGAGGAGACCAGTTTCTCAGGTTTAGAAATAGAAATGCTCTCCCATTCTTGTCTAATACAGGCCTCTAACTGTTCAATCGTCTTGGGCCTTCTTTGTCGCACCTTCCTCTTTTTGATGCACCAAATGTTCTCTATAGGTGAAAGATCTGGACTGCAGTGTGGCCATTTCAGTACCCGGATCCTTCTCCTACGCAGCCATGATGTTGTGATTGATGCAGAAAGTGGTCTGGCATTATCTTGTTGAAAAATGCACGGTCTTCCCTGAAAGAGATGACGTCTGGATGGGAGCATATGTTGTTCTAGAACCTGAATATATTTTTCTGCATTGATGGTGCCTTTCCAGACATGCAAGCTGCCCATACCACACGCACTCATGCAACCCCATACCATCAGAGATACAGGCTTCTGTACTGAGCATTGATCACAACTTGGGTTCTCCTTGTCCTCTTTGGTCAGGATGACATGGCGTCCCAGATTTCCAAAAAGAACTTCTCACCACAGAACAGTCTTCCATTTTGCCACACTCCATTCTAAATGATCCCTGGCCCAGTGAAAACGCCTGAGCTTGTGGATCTTGCTTAGAAATGGCTTCTTCTTTGCACTGTAGAGTTTCAGCTGGCAACGACGGATGGCACGGTGGATTTTGTTCACCGACAATGATTTCTGGAAGTATTCCTAAGCCCATTCTGTGATTTCCTTTACAGTAGCATTGCTGTTTGTGGTGCAGTATCGTTTAAAGGGCCCGGAGATCACGGGCATCCAGTATGGTTTTACGACCTTGACCCTTACGCACAGAGATTGTTCCAGATTCTCTGAATCTTCGGATGATGTTATGCACAGTTGATGATAATAACTGCAAAGTCTTTGCAATTTTTCGCTGGATAACACCTTTCTGATATTGCTCCACTATCTTTCTGCGCAACATTGTGGGAATTGGTGATCCTCTACCCATCTTGGCTTTTGAGAGACACTGCCACTCTGTGAAGCTCTTTTTATACCCAGTCATGTTGCCAATAGATCTAATTAGTGATAATTGGTCTTCCAGCTCTTCGTTATGCTCAAATTTACTTTTTCCAGCCTCTTATTGCTACTTGTCCCAACTTTTTGGGGATTTGTTGACACTGAAATTTTGAATCAACATGTTTTTCCTTTAAAATGATACATTCACTCAGATTAAAGTTTTGATCTGTCATCTACGTTCTATTACAAATAAAATATTGACATTTGCCATCTCCACATCATTGCATTCAGATTTTATTCACAATTAGTTTAGTGTCCCAACTTTTTTGGAATCTGGTTTGTACTTATCCATTTGTCCATTAGTACTGCATTCTGCATCTCTATCACTGTAGCACACCATAGCTGAGATAGAGTTTTCACTGTACATACCACATAATTGGTTACCTGCTGCTTTCAACAGTACATACTGCTCTTAACTGTACATATTGTCCATACTGTATACATTGCATATTATATATTTTGCTCTTGCTGCTCTTTGTACTTCTGATTAGATGCTACAGTGCATTTTGTTACCTTGTATTTATACATATATAATCTAATCTAATCTAAAGATGCAGCTGCCATATTCTACAAGCATAAAGTAAGTTTAAAGGGACAGAGAGAACCCATTTTTTCCTTATGGAAGTCATTCAAGAGTGTCTTTTCTACTTTTCTACTTTAAATTCATTCAGCTGACAACACCAAATTCTTCATTGGTTCGCGTACTACTTACATGTTTTGACTTGATTTTGCTGATTTCACTTCCACTCTGATCATCATCCACTTGCTTCTCTCTGCATTCCTCAATTTCCCTTCAGGACAAGTCATATTACAGCTTTTATTATTTAAATAAATAGGTTCACCTGAATAATTAATTCTATCTACTTTGAATACATACCTCTCTTTCTCAGCCAGGATGAGTTTTGTGAGATAGGCGTGCAGCTCGTTCTCCTGGCTGATGCGTTTCTCCTCTAAACTGTTCCAACGTTTCTTCTTTGCAAGACGGAGCGCACTGGGGATGTCGTCACCAAAGTTAAGACGCTGCTCCTTCGCCAGGTTATAAGCTGTGCAGAAGTGATACGATATAAATAAGAATGTATTTTCATCAAAATGGCAAGAGGGTAAAGGTGGTATGACATCTTCAACTCTATACACTCTTGTACATGCTTACCTCTCTGTAAATTCCCTATGGCCTCTTCATAGTTTTCAAGCTCCAAATGGCATTGGCCTAAAAAGAAGTGTGCTTTAACCGATTGGGTGTCCAGTTCAAGGGCATGTTTGCAATCCGCTAATGCTTTGTCGTACTGCTGTAGTTTTACATAGCACAGGGCACGGTTGGTGTAGTACACAGCTACCGATGGATTTCGATTCTGTCAACACAGACAAAACATCTATGAATCTTACTTTCTTTCCTCAGTCATATTTACGAACCATCTGGTTAAATCATTGCAGTTAACACAAAGTTTAACATCACACTGAAATAACCTATATTTGAACATTCACATACTACTTATGTCAATGCAGCTATTCCTTCCAAAAATATTGGCACAAGGTTACATAGAAGTTAAAATCTACCTAAAACCACATGAAGGTTTCATATCACCTCAGCATCACAACTGGTAGTGTTATTGCAAAAGAAAAAAAGCCCTTTGGCTGTGTGGTTCTCATGAACAGTAAGTACCTACTGTATTAGAGTTGAGCTAGCAAGTGTTACCATTTCTAGTCTGAGAAAAACCCTCAAACTTCTGTGATCATCTGAATTTGGCCTATAGTATTAAGCCTACCAAATCTTAAAGGGTTAAATTCATTTAATACAATCAGACATTTTTTACTCGTATAACATGGATAATATGTCAGTTATGGTGCACATTACATCTTCACCTGTAATCTTAGTGGCAAGCCAGGATTGAACTGACGCAGATGACGACCAGAAAGCACAGTAAGGAGCTTTGAAGGCTCGAAGCTTACAAACATGACACAGATCATTTGAAATATTTTCAGATATGTTTCCAAAATTAAAAAGAATCTTTGCAAACGGGTGCATTCATTCAAATCTCAATTTTTAGCACATACTATTGCTTTGCTGTAGCATGTAGCAGCCTCCTGGTACTTGCGGCAGAGAAAAAGCCGGTTGCCTTGCTCCTTAAGATCTTGCGCGGACGAACTCTTCTCGGGGCTCCCCGCCATCTTCTCCACAGGCTCCGAGGTGGCCGAGCCGCCCTGCTTCCCTATCCTGTTCCCCGTCTCTTCGACTTGGCTATGGCCGCTCCAGGGAACCGCGTCAACTGGAGAGATGCCTAGCCGTACCCCTTACTCCCTGGAAGAGAGACATCATGCGACATTCCAATGACGCAATGCACAAATGGGCGGATGTCCATAAAGTGTCAGTTTTGATAGGAACATGTTCTTAATCACGTTAACTGAAAAACGTTAATATCGAAAAGTAAATATCAATGTGCAGTAGAATGGAACCTGTAGCTTCCGTGGGCCGAGTAACGTTATCAGTAAGATACCAAGCAACAGTTCGCTAGCGTTAGAGAGAGACACGTCTGACAATCAGAAGTTCAGTGACAATGAATGTTAACGTTAGCGTTTAGTGTAACGATAGAAATGGTAAACTAACGTTAGCAAGTGACTGCTATGGGTGGCGTTAATTTCAACATTCGGGTTAAGAATTGGCATGGCAACATTCCTACTACGCTAGTAACAGTGGTTATTTTATAGTTAACGTCAGACAAAAATTACTCAGGACATGCATAACGTTTTATGAATTATGTAAAGAGTTACGAGCTCGGATTTTGGCCCATCTTCACAGAAGATATGTCACCTGGCTACTTTGTAAACACACGGTGTATCATACACCGTTTTTTGCTAACAAACATTAGCTGAGGTTAGCAGTCAAACTCGTCACTGCAGCACACAAATAACATTACGCATTCCATCTCCCAATCGCTTTCTCATAAAATGTGTGTGTGCCGGCTGTTAACTTACATACTGTTACAGAACATACCAGTTAACTATCAAAGCATGTGTCTCAGATTCCTTAGGATTAACTGTTATTAAATGTCGTGGTTCTTGGTGGCTAACACCGGGGCTAACAAGTTGCTGTGCTAGCTAACCAACCTTAATTATTTTGCCTTTGGAGTGGTTATCTGCAGATTGCCTCGTCTTCTCAAACCGTTATGATGTTTCTAAAATCCGTTTTGGACTCATCTTAATTATTATATTACAGGTGACTGGATCAATTTCCACGGTTCTAGGTGCTATTGCTCGACTTTTTAACCTACCCGAGACCTCTCATTTTCAGCTTGTTTTGAGTATGGCGTCACGTGACCGGAAGTTTGGTTTGACGTAGGTTACAGAGATGCTTGAGCAAGTATGCTAAATTCTCTGGTAACATACTGGCCTGTGAAAAAGCGAAAATTGCACATTTGAGTGAAACAAAAATGGGACATGATATCTAGTAACTTACTAAACAATGTCCACCATGGTATTTACCATGTAATTGCTTAACAGTACCAGCAGTATCCTGGTAAAACCTGTTCTATCTATTTTGCACATCCACTCGAAAGGGCTGAAACCATAGACTGTATATGGCTGAAACTAAACCGAGATAGCAAAAATTGTCCCAGTCCTTTCGGTCAGTGGTCTAGATTCAGCCTATATATACACCTCCAGAAGCGGCTGATACATCAGACTACGCGAGACTAGCCTAGACCACTGAGTTTTTTTGGACATGCAAATAAAATATTTTCCTGATATTGTCTTATCAATACAGTGATAGAATGTTTTGTCTAATAAATGATGACCTCCACTGAGCTGACATATTAGTTCGTCAATGATTCAGAAGACATGGTGCGGTGCTGCATATGCGATTATCCTATTTGGCCCCACTTGGTGCAAATAAGCGAGAGTGTGTGTAGTTCTGTGAGCCTTGTGAAGTACCTCAAAAGCACAATCTCGAATATGCTTTGTCTTTGTGTACAGGGAAATAACTATGTCTAAAATGCCTTTGTGTTTGTGCCTAAGAGTAGATAAATAAATTAAAGGCGCTCTAAGCGATGCTGTTTCACGTCACTTCTTGTTGACGTTCGAAGTATTGTCAAACAAAACGGATAGCTCCAGAGATCGGTTCAAGCGTTATAAGTTAGCTTACTCCTCCCCCTCCCTCCCAAAAGACTCATGAACCTTGTCGTTTATTGGCTGGAACACTGTTATGTTTCGTTTTCGTTTGTTATGTTAGGTTTGCCCACTGTGTTATGTTGCCGTTTGTGGAGCCTGGGCTGTCTACAGAGACCGCGTTTTTTTACAGTGTGTTCAGGGGACAGGCAGCTAGCAGATTGTGAGGAGATGTTTGCTGTATGTAACACATGTTTTAGTCCTAAAAACGAGTCACATCGCTTAGATCACCTTTAAATTAAATAAAGCCAAAGTGGCTCAGCTGGGCCATGTGGGTTCCTGATTCTCTAATGATTTACCCAGTCCAAGGAAACAGAAAGGGTCATTTAACAACAGTATATATATTTATATATATACACACAAACAAATCTAGAAGCAATTAAGCAACCTATGTGACAAGCAAATAGATAAGGACGAAAAATCTGGTTCGTCAAGCGGACACTCTCAACACCTTTAAGTCTAGACTCAAAACCTTTCTATTTACTGACCCCTTTAGTTAGGGATGGTGTATGGTAAGCCACATCTCCTCAGGGTTTTATTGGAAAGGACTGCCTCTGCTGTAAGCTCCTGTCCAGGGCTTGGTGGCCACTGACCATTTCCTTTGGTGGTGTTGGCTTGTTATACATCATACCTTAGTTATGCTGCTATAGTTTAATGCCGCCACAATCCACCCATCTGTTAAGCCGTACAATTTTCACTCTGTCTTTCTCCTCCTCTCTTTTCCTCTCCACTTACTTCTCTCTCTTCACTTAGCCAACATCTGTATATGGTTTCACATGCAATATAACTCACATTCTCAGAAATCTGATGGAGACTGTTCTAACTCATCTCCTCTCTGATTTTCCATGCCTTTACCACCCTGCCGTGAGTCATCACTGCCTTCCACTGCCTGCGCCTGCACCTCCTGGGTTCTCCTGGGACCTTCTTCCAACGTGATCCGGCGGCACTCCTGAATGGTCCTCAACCCACTCCACTGTCCATGCCACTGCCTCCCTGCTGAGGGTCACCCCTGCCCTCCACTGCCTGATCCTGCATCTCTGGCTTCCTGGGCGGTCTGCCTTCAGCTCACAGATGACCCTGACATGATTGTTACAGCCTCTAGCTGGCCCCTGGCTTGACTGCGCCTAATGACATGGGACTATATCCTGGGATTCTAATGGGACTCCTATATTACTGTACTTTATTTACCAAAATTTTCTTGTAATATGTATCTAATGGAATAATAGTGGACTACTCACCATCTAAGAGACTGAAAACCTGCCCTAGGCAGTTGGGTTAGCCCCTTGAGCCGTCGGAACTGCCCAAGGTTTCTTCCTCTACCATAACAAGTAAAAACAAAAAACGCTGCGAGGGAGTTTTTCCTTGCCCCTGTTGCTCATTGGGCCTCTTGTGTTAAGCGCTTTGTGACATGCCTTTTGTAAAAATGCGCTATATAAATAAAATTGAATTGAATTGAATTGAATAGGCACCCTGTGGCAAAGGACTGACCTTTCTTGAACTATTGGCTGCAAAAGAAAAAGGTAATCAGGACACAGTTTACTTTGCACTTCTGATTAGATGCCAAATTGTATTTCTTTGCCCTGCATTTATACATGTATAATGTCAATAAAGTTGAATCGAATCTAATTCATGTATGCACCAGTAGGTGGCGCCAACACATAATCAGAACCATGCATTGCCTACGCAGCTCTACCTGATGCAGCTCAGATCTTATTGATCTACTAAGGAATAGGCCTGCTAAAAGTAGCATGTAAAGGAAGACTGAGAGTGAAAAAGTAGGCCAAAATGGAAAATAGACAGTGTTCTGCTGCTTTCTTGCTCACACATTTATAAAAAGGTTATCCCAGTATTGTAGGCTACCCTTTCAAATCTAACATCTTTCATTGTTTCAGACACTAACCACCACACACCGACCAATTCTTATGATTTTTGCCAAGATATATCTGGACAAATAGTTAATACACATCAGAGAGCTTCCACTTACAGAACACTGGTGTGGTACTGCACTCTACGGGTCCTCGCAGGCAAATCCAGAATGAATAGGGACGTATTGAGCTGCAGACACAAATTTCTACATTTCTTTGAATGAAATTTAAGAAAGCATATAGTGGTTAACAGTTTGAGTCTGGTCTGGAACAATTGTCTGTTTCTATAAAGAACACCACCCCACCTCTTGTTTGAAAAATATGGTTGAAATACTACAATGTACTTTATTCAACCAATTAGCAAAGAGTTTACTGTTCTGTTGAGTGGAAAAAAGTTACATTTCCCAAGAATGTTGCATTTGTATACACTGATCATGTGCATACCAATACAGGGTTCACTCTTTATTTCCTCAAACAGGGTAGGGAGGCTGAGATTCTGACTGAGGTGTTCCTTGGAACAAGCAGTATAAATGCCATTCTTACCAATTTTGCTGCCTCCCTACACACAGGGTTAGAAACATTTTTTAGGAAAGCAACTGACAGCATAGGGTCTACAATAGCCGCGTTTCCACTACAAGAGTTCAGAGATACGGAAGGCCTGAATCACAAGTGTAAAAAAAAAAATAAAATAATAATAATAATAATTATCTGACATTTTCTATTTTGAGATAATACACACATATAAAACAAACAAACAAACAAACAATTAAAGAAAAAAAACATGTAACCCTACTTTAAACTCTTTTGAGGGTAAGGGAACAAATTAATGACACTGCTGCCGGGCTGGAACTATAGGCCCCCCAATGGTAACATTAAGCTGTGGATGAGTCTTACCGTACCACTCCATGTCTGCCACGGCCCTCTAATTTGCAGGGCCTGGACAGTGTTCACTAGATCAGGGCTCCCCTTTTCAGCACCTTTACTTTCCCACACTCTAAAAAATAACTGACCTTTTTTACGCAAAAAAATTGTGAGTAAGAATTTCCACTCAATTTTTTAAAGTAAATTTCTACTGACATTTTTACATTTTCTTTACTACAACATTTTATGTACAACTTACAAATGTTTTTTCCGTATAATTTTCTAGCTTTATGAAGGTTAATGAATCCTTTAAAATCATGTTTTTTACACTAATCTTTTCCTGTTCTCAAACATAACATGCTTACATTTTTTCTACATGAATTTATAAGACATTTCAATAGTGTAATAACATGACAACATGCAATTAACGTAATGACTGGCAAGTAAGCATTCACAAACTGTATTGTGTCTCAACTCAAATAGTTTCACTAAAATCACACACAAAGTCACACTAAAATCAAACACACACACACACACACACACATGTGCACACACACACACACACACACACCAAGTGTACAACTGTGTATTTTCACATCACATTTGATCAAACATCACATAAAAACATCCTGCCCTTCATGAGAACAAGAGAACTAGTGTTGTTGTGTCAGTAATTAGTTTTTTAGTGTAAGAAAAACCTTCCTTCAAAGGTGTTCTTCAGTTTAGATGGGTATTCATGGTTGAGGGCATATATCAGTCCCATTAGCAGTATACATGACTTTGTGTTGTTTTCACATTTACTTCAGCACCATCGATTACCAGTGTAATGTCCATTGAATCATCTTGAGAGTAGACCAAAAGGATCTTCTTGGGTTGAGACTGGCTGCTTTGGACATTCTCCTTAAAAAAAAAAAAACCAAGACACTCCACTATTGTACTCTGGAAATCTGGAGTTCTGGTGAGAAGACAGTTTGAATTTCCTTCACACGTCACTCTTGCAGAGACAAACAATGCTCTTTACTCATGTCGTCACTCTATTGTATGCAAATCTGAGTTGGGTCATTTTGAGTAAATCATAGCTAGACCAGGATTTTAAGATTTCCAGGATTTCCAGGTTAAAATCTAGATAACTGAAAGTTACACGTGGCACTAAAATATGTACTTTTACTTAGAATACCCCAACACATACACAGACACACATATTTTTTCATAACAGTATAAAACATCCAGAGAACTATACAGACAAGATGGAGGGGATGACTTTCTAATATATCAAAACAAATAACCTTATCATTACAAATTGGTATACCTGGCACTTGAGAAACAGGTCATTGTTGCTTTCTTCAAAGTACTCTATGAAGCAGCAGATGACTGCATCTCTTTGATTGTCGCTACAATGGGGCTGTTAAGAGACACAATGGTGGCACATTTATACACGACATAATATTGTTTTACATGACAGTCTACTCTTCTGACATTTCTGAAGAAGTTTCTATATATGTTGCACACTTGTTGGTGACTTGTTGAGTATATACATTGAGTTTTATATTCATCATAATTCAGAAGCATTTTAGACGACCACCTCGATGTCATGAAAATAAAAGACACATGCTGCTTGAGGAGATGTCTTCAAACTTTTAACTGATAGCTGAATAAGCTTAGTAGAATAAGCAGACTGTAAATACAAATGAATGGACAGTGTGAGGAGTCTATAATTACCTGGCAAAAAGTATCCAATATAGGCAAAAATCTTGGTTCCAGCCACTCCTCCCTTGGTTCTCATCACTCTGAAGCTGTGGCGTGTAACTGTAAAGTTTATCCAGGAATGTTGACTGAAATGGAATGGCTGTAAAAAAAAAAAAAATGATGGAGTTAGAATGAAAAAAAAAATAGGATAGATATGGTATCAGAACCTGGTTACACCATTACAAGATATCAAAGCCACCCCTTGGAATCTTGGAGATTGAGCCTGCCTCAGTGCACATTCTAAATCAACAGATTCATAGACTGATCCAAAAATTCTATGTAAAAAACGAGCACTAATGAACAGTATTTATTCACGCCCTAATGAATGTTCTAAATCCACACTGGTTAGAGACCAGAGACATTGCCTCCTTGTAGATGTAGTCAATACTTTGAGTTGTTATTTGAGGCGATATCAGGGCATTTTTGCCAAATTCTGTCACACGTATACAGTACACAGTCCAGTGAACAAAACTAATGCATAGTCTCACGTAGCCTACCTTGTTTGAGTTCAATCTGTGACGCAGACTCCAACCGCTCACTGTGTACTAGGCTAAACAGTTGTACGTTTTCTGTTAAGGGCCATCGTTAATTCCACCTACATTGTTGTTATTTCTCAGGAAAGACTAACTTAACCAAAGGGGCGAACATTTTTTAGGAAAACACATTTTGTTCAACACATTGGCGAGGGAAAGGGTTCGGTGCGGTAAAATTGGTTTTAGATTGGATATTCGGCAGACATTCATAAATCGGTTTATAAACATTCAGATTTGCCAAATGGCGGACTGGTTTCTCTGCGTTTCTCACCCTAATAATGTCATTAATTCACGTCATTATTAACACAATTTACACCACTTTTAACTTTAAGCTTTGTAAAGTGGATATTCCAGTCTTCCATTCTTAATAACGCTATAACGAAAAACACTACAGACCTGCTGAAAGCTTTCTAACATGCCTATAGCAGTGTAGTACCTTTCACAGCAGTTCATTTTTCTAAATAAAAGTTGTCTTGGTTATTACACTGTAATTCATCCAGGTTTTTTGTAGATACCATCAAATGACTTAAACCATCTTTTTTTCTCTTGGAGAGCACATCATATCTTCACTCTTCTTTTATTTAACTATCACTCCATTTGTCAATTGAAGGCAACTTGCAACTTTTCTTTTGTAATAACATGCAAACTAAAAACATTAGAGACAAACTTTAAACTCAATAAAGAACTGCTGTTCAATAATGAACAGCAGTTCATTTTCAAATACAAGTCAACCTTAATTGTTTAGTTTGGATCACTTTGCAATATTTTGATTGCAACAACGCGCTAATGAAAAAGATAAGAAACACACCAGTATCTTTATTAAGCACCTATAGTCAAGCAGTACCTTTCACAGCAGTTTATTTTTCAAAAATATAAGTCTTCTTGGTTATTACACATAGTGGGCCTATATGAATAAAGCAATAATTAAGCTATAGAGGGAAGTACAGACAAAAAAGTCAAGCCATTCTCTCTTTAAGAACTCTTCATGTCTCATTTGTTTTTTGGTTTATCTATTACATCATTTTGTAGTTTGGGCACTTTGCAATCTTTCAATTGTAATTACGAGCCAGCGGAAAAAGGTGCAGACATGTCGCTAACTTTATCAAGCACCTATAGTGAAGCAGAACCTTTCACAGCAGTTTTTTTTCTCAAAATAAGTATTCTTGTTTATTACATATGGTAGGTCTATATGAACAAGGCAATAATTCAGCTTTAGAGGCAGGTGCAGTGAAATAAGTCATAATAACAATAATAACAATAAGTCACCATGTAATAAACAAAAATACTTTTATTTTGAAAAATAAACTGCTGTGAAAGGTACTACTTGACAAATCCAGCGAAACACGGAAGTAAAGCACCCCCACCATTGCTGCGTTCCTCTGCTGCTAAGGAAGTAGCGTCAGAGATGGTGTGTTAAACGGTCTTTGGTAGCGTTGATAGCTTAAGTTCTAGATATCTCAATTTTAGAGTTCTAAAATTGAGCCTCATCACATGCCAGACTATGAATGAAATAATCCTGAATACCTGTAAGAACACGTAGGCTACTTTTACAGCTAACTGGTCGTGGTAAATAGGCTATATTTGTTTAAACTTGTGAAGCTTGTGAGCATGTTTAGCAACACAGCTAATAATAACAGTGTTAATTTTGAACATATCAACACCGCTAGTAACGAAAGCGTTTGGTTGTATTGTTGTCATTATTAATAAACAAAACAATAAATCAATTTTGTTGTTTTGTACTTTAATCGGTAATTATTGTGAACATAAGTAACACAGTTAGTAATGACGGCGTCAGGTTTGTGAATATTAGCAACACAGCGAGTAATGACAATTGTTGCCATTATTGATGACAATAATACATGTTATTTAAAAAATTACCTTAATCGGTAAGTTTAGGCCACTGCCTAACGTCCTCTACCCAATGCTCAATTTCAAACGCAATTCAATTTAAAACTGACAATGGCCGCGTTTCCCAGATTAGTTAAGAAGCTCTTAACGCTAAGATCTTCTTTGGAGCGCTCTTAAGAACGCTGTGAACGAAGAATGCGTTTCCCAGAATCGCTCTTAGCTTAAGAAGATCTTTCACTAAGAAGGAAACGTAAGATCGAGCTGACCCACTCTTAAAGGGATAGTTCGGTTTTTAACACATTGAGCCCCTTTCACAGGTTGTCTAAAATGAAATAAAGTGGTTGACACCAAAATCTTGATGATTGGTCCTGTCCCGGCTATTTGGGAAATATAGAATCGCCTCTGCCTGCCTTTAAAATGGCTAGCAATGGGCATGTGTTGTTTCTATCCTTAAAACACTGGTTTTAAAAAAGTGCTACTCATGGAGTGATTAGTGGCATTTGCTGATGTTCCAACCCAAGTATCGTAGCAAAATACAGTTTCTGTCATGTTTTATTTGCAATTTTGTAAGTCCCATAGGGATCTATTTGCTCCTTCATATAAACAAAGTGCCAAATAAAATATGACGGAAGCTTTATTTCGCTACAATACATGTTTTGGAATATCATTGACCACTTGGTGAGTAGCACTTTTTTTAAAACCAGTGTTTTAAGGATAGAAACAACACATGCCCATTGCTAGCCATTTCGAAGGCAGGCAGAGGCGATTCTACATTTCCCAAATAGCTGAGACAGAAGCAATCGTCAAAATTTCGATGTCAACCACTTTATTGCATTTTAGACAACCTGTGAAAGGGGCTTAATGTGTTAAAAACCGAACTATCCCTTTAACAGCCTTCTTAGCGATCAAATGCTCACTGAGCATAGCCTGCCACTAGGGGCGTGTAGATTTCTAGGCTTTAGTCAACCTGGTCTCACGGCTTTTCGTGATACTGTCACGAAAATAGATTCTATTGAAACGTGATACCATCACGATTTTTTCGTGCATGGACCACGTTTCCCTTATATGTATTCTTTAGGGATCAAGCTGCGTCAGGGAAATGTATATCTAATGTTCAATGTTGAAATGCGCTCATAGGGTGGACCACTGGCGCAAGAAACATAGGCTTTTTGAATTTGAAATTGAAAAGATTTTTTGAATTTCACGTTTTTGTGTTTATACATACAAAACACATAAAAAAA
>JAGFZM010000024.1:293766-308588 GCA_017657215.1 Limnothrissa miodon
GGGGGGGGGGGGGGGGGGGGGGGGGGGGGGGGGGGGGGGGGGGGTTTCGACGAGAACACTCCAATTAAGCGTTTTTCAACACCAGGTCTTTTATTGCAAGCATTTGTGTGTGAGTGGTGGGTGAATAAGAGTGTTACAGCACAATTAAGATTTAGTCATTATTCGGAAGGGAAATTATTTCTTGATTTCTGTATTCAAATTAAATCAACAGCTCAAAACCAGACTCACAAGCACATGGCCACAATGTGAGTCAAGCCACCAGACTGGTCCACCCGCGCACACACACACACACACACTGAAAGAGAGAGAAAGAGTGTGAGAGAGAGAGAGAAAGAGAGAGAGGGAGACCACACAGCCACCCCCCTCCCCCTGTAGGTTTCCTCCTGGGGACCACTGATGCATTGCTACGGCAACTGTAGCCTTGCTCCACTAATTAACTAGTTGCCAAGCCAATGGTGTTGGCCATAGAACGAAGAGGGGGGAAAAGAGAAAGGGGAAAGAGATGGAAATATGGGGTGTAAAAGAGGCAAATGCCTGAGATGGTTTAAACTGTGTGCATGTGACTTACTGTCCCCTTTATGCAGGAATACGCATTGCAGCTGTGCTGCGTCTCACAGGACTTACCATACACACATGCTTGCATGCTGTACTCACACATGGTCATGGATGGGAATGTGCCTGTCTAATGTATGTCCACCTCTCCCTCCCTCCCTCTCTCCTTTATTTGCTCTGTGTTGTAGAAATGTTTGCGCTTTGACCCTGATGCGACAGTTTGGAGTGTGAAGCTGCAGATTATGTGCTCGCTGGGCGAGTCCCTGTGGGACGTTTACAATTATGGACTCTTCCAGCCGGCTGCGGACGGACGGGATGCCAACTTCCTGGATGAGGAACGCTCGCTGCGAGAGTACCCACAATCCTTTGAGAAAGGAATGCCCTATCTGGAGGTAATGTCATCTGAGTGCCCTCAATTTATTCACTCAGTCGGCTCACACTGCCCCATTTCTCAAGACTACAATACCCAGAGTTCTCTTAATCGCAAGGGCTTTATATGCGGGTAAAATATCTGCAGATGTTTAAAAGCAGTAATTCCCTGAACTGTGGGTCTGCTGGACTCAGATGAATTACATAAAATCTAATGTGTCTGTAAAACTACAGGCCCCATAATCCTGTGAGAGTTTGCCTTGGCTATTTTAAGATGGTAGGAGACAGTGCTGTCACAGAATTGACACAAGCTGACACACATTGGGGTGGTTGAAAATGAGACGGGGGATATGTTGTCTTTCTCTCTGTCCCTCCCTCCCCCTGTGTGTATGTGGTGTGTGTGTGTCTGTATGTGGGGATAAAAGACCATACACACAATTTGTTATGTTGGCCTCTTGACTATCTACACTGTGAAGCAGAGATGTACTGAAACCTGAATTTATTGGTCCAACAAAATACTGAATCCAGTTATTGAGATTACCCTGAATCATTTATCATATTCAGGCTCAAAGCTCCTAATCCCCTCCCTTCCATTTGCCTACCCTCTTTTGAAGATCCTGGGGACCTTTGACTCTCTTGTAGGATTAAGTCTCACTTGTTAATATTAAATGTTACTGTTATTTGACTAGTAATTAACTATTGTTTGTGTAGATAACCCCTGGTTGCCTGGTTAGCATTGCACAGGGAAAGGCGTGGTCTACTGGTTAGGGCTTCCAGCTTGAAACCCAAGGGTTGGTGATCTGATGCCTGACCAGTAAACACGGCTAAAGTGCCCAATGCTAATCCTTATACCTCACTGCTCTCTGGGTTCCACTGTGCCTGTTAGTGTGTGCATCAGCTCCCCGTGTTTACTATGCGCTGTATGTATAGCATTAATTCATGATTGGGTTAAATGCAGAGACATTCTACATGCCTGCTCTGGTAGAATAGCATAATTCGCTTATCCATGGACAAAGCATGGCTTAGGCTGCAAGTTTTACTACAAAACTCACCATGAATTGATTAAAAAGAGAACCTGCTTTTGCTGCCACATGTGTGTGTGTGTGTGTGTGTTAGAGATAGATTCTAGATGCTGCCCTGATTCCACAGCTCTGCCTTTGGTCACACAACAGCAGAGCAGCAAGCAGCAGACAAGAAGGGATGAAGGATGGAGCTCTAGGGTAAAAAGGGAGAGTGCTGTGGAATAGAGGAGAGGAGGAGAAGAGAGGGATGGCGGTGAGGGGAGTTTTGAGTGCCTCCCTTGTTTTTGAACCTCTCCAATGCCCTCTTGTGGTATATTTGTGTTATCAGCCCAGCTCATGATTAAAAAAAGAATAGCTCTCCACACAGATGTATAGTCACTAGATAGATTGGATTTGCAATAAATACAAAGGCCACACCTTCTGGCAGGCACTTGGGGAAATGTCCTAATAAGATCTGTGAGAAACCGACTGGTCGCCCTGAGTGGGAGTGTGGTAAAATTGCAGAGTGAGGTGAATAAGCACAGATGGGAACCTAGATGTTAAAAATATATGAAGTGGGTTTATTTAGAAAAAAAACAAAACAAAAAAAAACACCTACCCTCAACCTCCCTTTTTTTGCCTATTGTCCAAATGATTTTGAACTTGGCCCTGGATTCTATTGTAAGTAATTATTCTATAATGAATTTTAACCCACTTTTCACCAGCACATATTTATCTGCACACAGTTTAGGTACAAGACCAGAGTTTACAAGCAGACCAACCTCGAGGAGAAGCAGTTGGCCAAACTACACACCAAGGTACTGCAACTCAACTAAAATTACATTCAGTTCAGTTCAATTAAATTAAATTTGTATAGTGCATTTCACAAAAGTCATGACTCATAGCGCTTTACAACAAAGACCACCAATGAGCAAGTAAAAGTGGAATGATCAGGCACCAGCACAAGGTTTATTAAATATGATGTAAGTGTATGACTGGAAAACACAGACATTTTAGGCTTTATTTATGCATGGGCACAACTAAATTTAAAACATTTTACAGGAGAACATTACAATGGTTCTGCCTTCTAGTCTTTTCATGTGTATTGTCCACAGTGAGGTTACTGGTAATTATTTGAGGTAACAAAATTATTTATGATGATTTGGTTATTTAGTTACAGTATATAGTTATTTTCCACACGTCAGGTGGGCCAAGTACCAGGAGGTCCTTGTTGTTGATTAGTTGGCCATGGTTTGCTGTGTTTAGGTTTGTTTGAGTGTTTCTTTGAGGATTACAGCCCCTGGGTTATTTTCACTATGTACTCAGGGGGCTGATCAAAGAGAGGACTTTCATATTTGAATGTATAAACATACATACAACTCTAAATCTATGTGTGTACAAATAGCCTCTTTTAAAATTAAGACATTTTTGCCTTTGCACTTACCAGGCTAATCTAAAGAAGTTTCTAGAGTATGTCCAGGGGGGATCTCTAGACAGGATCACCAAAGCACTGGATAAAGGCCTTGATCCAAACTACCACCATCAAGACAATGGAGGTAAGGTGACTTTCACATGCGCACACTCATGCTACGTTTACACGAAAAATGTCTGCACCAAAAATGCAAAAGTGGTGTTTCGTTCTCACTTTTAAATCTGCATTTAGACAATCATTTGTCTTTCTGTAGGCTATGTCAATACCTGTTGTCTAGCCTACATGTACTACCCCACTAATAAAAATGGTCCCGGGCTGAGATGTTCTGTCAGGTCAAACCTATAGCTGTATAGGTTGCCTCAGCTCGATGCATCCAAAATGTAGTTCTTTTGAAGTGAGTAAGAACAGTTAACATAAAATGAAAAATGAACTGAAATGAACAAAAATGGAAACCCAATTAAGTTAATTTAAATCATGTAAGGAACACAGAAGTGTTTGATTTTTCTGTTCATCAAGTGATCTAAATCAAGTCTTTAAAATGTGTCCCCCCGAGTGTTACTTTTTTCTCTATTGTTTTTTTTTTTTTAATTACACTCTTGTGCTAGTTGTAAGAGGTTGTAACCCTCATCTCTCTCTGTCAGAAACCCCCCTCTCTCTGGCAGTGCAGATGCCTCAGTCCATAGAGGTTGTGCGCTGCCTGGTGCTCAATGGAGCCCATCTGGATTTCAGATCCAGAGATGGACTCACACCGTTACACAAAGCAGTCCGAGCACACAACCATGCTGCTTTGCAGGTAATGCACACAAGCAGACATATACTGTAAATACACACACACACACACACACACACACAATTTATAACAAAGATAGACCTTGTGGCATGCAAAATTGAATTTCTTTTTTATCAAGAAATGTCAGAATCAGACCACAGCACTTGCCCTGTATGTGCCATACATTCAGACAGCACATTGGCAAGCACCTCTGACCTTCACCCAACACTGCCTCCTCTTAGATGCTTCTGGGAATGGGAGCGTCTCCAGACTACAAGGACCGCTGTGGACTGACAGCACTCTACCACTCTGTGCTGGCAGGGGGCGACACCTCGTGCTGTGAGACGCTGCTCTACTACCGAGCCCGTCTTGGCGTCAGAGACGAGAACGGCTGGGATGAATCACACCAGGTGTGTGTGTGTGTGCACAGTGTTTTGTAGTTTGCAAATGGCCTGATTGAATGTGTCTGTCGAGGTGTCGCAATGTCACCAGGTGTCCTAGTGTTTCTTTATCTCTCTCTTTTTGTCTGTTGCTATATTTCACAATGTCCTGTTGCTCTACATCTAACCACTAATGTCACCTCCAGGTTGCAAATTACCCTACAGTACCATAACTTGGGGGGTACTGCTCCTTTGCTTCTATGACCACCATGGTCCACTTCATTATTAATAGTCAAAGTGATCAGTGTTATAGGGCAAGATGTGTTGTCCAACTCACAGGTCTACACATCTTCTTGTTGAATGTCTTGCACACTGTCACCCTCCTGCTGTTCCCAAATATCTGCTCTCAGCCCTTATCCTGCTGTCTCCCTGTGGCCTGCTCACAGCTTTTATCAGTGCCTCTCCTGTCTGCCGGGGACTCTTTTCATTCATACATTAACAGTGTATTTATGCACCTACACTTCTACTGTACATGTAATTGTCTTTGGATCGAGGTGCTAGTATTTTCTATTTATTCCTTTAGCACCAAATGTCAGTCTGATATCAATGTGGCATTTCCTTTTCTTAATAGTGTCTGTGAATAAAATCAAATCTTGCTTTAAAATAATATCAGGGTTCCCAGATGAACCTATGTATGTCTAAAAATCCTACATATTGGACTGAAAAAAAAACAATATTAATGAAATTTAGATACTGCCATAACCTACTATTCCATCTAGGCTACTACTGTACCTGGCTTTCAATGATTATAATTTTACGCAGACTTTATGCAGACGCAGACCTTCTTGTGCCTACATCACAGGATAATGAAAATCTATTTTACCTCACCATTTACTGTAATAAGCTTGAATTAAATAGATAATTAGATTGTTTGCTAACTAACTAACAACCACTGTAGGCTACTAGCCTCAGTGGGTAGTAATTCAAGGTATACAGATGACAAAGATGAGTTGATATGCATTGTATTTTTCCCCCACAACATCAAAAACTTTATCCGACTTCCCAAAACTGATATTTGTGTCTCTTTGTGTCCCTGTAATTTGAACTATGTACGTCCCTCTGTCTTCTTTCTTCCATACCCCTATCAGTCACCATCTCTCTCTTTACTCGGTTGCCCCATTCTTCCATCCAGCCATAGACATTGCTTCCTTCCCTGGGCACCTCTTTCTCTCTCTGTCCGTTCTCTCCTGTATCTGTATCCTTTCACTCTTGCTTCTTCTCTGTCTTTTCCTCTCTCTTTCTTTCTTTCGTTCCCTCTATATTTCTCCCTCTCCTCTTTTATCTCTCCCTTCTTTCTCTTTCCATAGATGAGGGACCCAGAGGGATTTGGAATGCAAGAAATACACAAGGTACTTGTCACCTCACACAGATCACTCCATCCTTTTCCTCTTTCTCTCTTACACGCTCTCTCTCCCTTTTTGTTTTTCTCTTTCATTTATTTACTCCATCATCCACTCTCTTCGCCTCCCTCCCCCTTTTTCCCCTTTCCTCTCTAATTAGGTGGATTTTCTGTAGTCAGTGAAAGAAGATTCTTGCTATCTTGTTATCTTGTGTTCTTGTAGTGGTTGATTGTTATTTCCTGTTGTGTGTCTCTTTAGGTTCACATGGTAAGATTTCAGGGCGCGAATCTATACTTAATTATGCACTTTTGTATTTACACACACACACACACACACACATGCACACATACACACTTTTTTACTTCCTCTCCCATGCTTCAGCTGCCTACTGTCTGATATTGTGAATGAGTCTCTCTGTGTGTGCGTGTGTGTGTCTGGACAGGCCTCTGCAGGTTTGTTTCTATCAATCAGAGCCACCCTCAGTGTATTTTCTGTATTGCTGCTTGGATGGTGTGGATTCTATTTTTTGTATGACCATTTTGTCTCTCCCTCTCCCTTTCTTTCTCTCTCTCTCTTTTATGTTCAATCCCTCCTCTCTTCCTCTTTTCCAATTCAATCTTAGATCCCTCCTCTTATTTTGTTGTCATGCAATTTTTTAAATTTATTTTTCCTCTGGCTCCTCCAGACACCCCTGTCTCTGTCCATCCTCTTTACACTGTCTTCCCCCACAGGCCTGTCAGAATGGTTTTGCCCAGCACCTGGAGCACCTGCTCTTCTATGGCGCTGACTCCACCTCGCAAAATGCATCTGGAAACACAGCACTTCACATTGGAGCTCTTTATAATAAGGTGAAACTCCCTATTTCTCCTACCCCTTTCCCATGATCCTAAGTAATCGCTAGTGAATATCATCAAGGTAATGGGATGTTGCTGATATTTATGGTACTCTTAATCAGTGTATAAACTGCTAATCATATGTGCAATAGAAATGCAGTGGAAAACATATATATTCAAAGTGAATAGGTTTAATATACCATTAAGCTGTAAGTTACTAGACAAGCTCACACATCCGAAATGTGTACATAGTGTTGTGATATATTTAAGAGTGTTAATTGGCTTGACACTTTTGCATTTGGAGGATTTAGTTAACTGTATTAATAAAGTGAGATATGTGTGAAATCTGCTCAAGATGTTGAGAAAAGCAGTAAGTTCCTGACTGATATCTCTTTGACCAATCAGGAGAACTGTGTGCGTGTTCTCCTATACAGAGGAGCCAATAAGGAGACTAAGAATAAGCATGGACAAACCCCCTTCCAGGTAACCTTGGCAACTTGGATTTGCATTTTCTTTTCACAGTGCATATTGAATGTTTGATGGGAGGGTGAAGTCTTGTTTGGATATGAATATGTATACCTTGCCTTTGATTCGGTCTCTCTGTTATCTTTCAGGTGGCAGTAATGTCTGGCCATTTTGAGATTGGAGAGATTATTAAAAATCACAATGACTCAGATGTGGGTAAGTTTGTCTGTACAGGCTGTCCACAGGGTTTTGAAAAGTATAAAGTGATAAATGAAGAAGCTAATGTGATTAGCTGTGAACATGTAGTTTGGCTATGTGTAGGTCCATTTGAAATAAGCAGAGGGTGAGCTTTGGCACGTGGTCCAAGTTACTTCATGGACATTGGTCTTTCACATTCTCATTCTTAATATTTTAAAATAAAACACAATCTTGTTGGTTTTGGCAAAGACATGTTTTGGTAAAGAACCAACTAATGAGAAGATAGCAGGTGGATATCAGAACATTTGCGAGTGAGGACAGAGTTGAAAAAAAAAAACAGAAAAACAAATGCAAAAGGCAGCCGGTTCTTATGGAATGTCAGGTATGCTTAAAGTCTCTATGGTGGAACTAGGTGCGCCACAACAACAACAACATATTACAGCCCCTGTGTTGTTTTTCCAGACAGTGTTTTTTCACTATGTATTCAGGGGGCAAAAAGCACAGCTGATCAAAGAGAGATGCCTACAATTTGAGACAGAAATGAAATTGTGCTAAAATCCTGCAGCATCTTAAAGAGTACCTTTATGGGTCATGTAGGCCACATTATTCTACAACAGACCAAATTGCACACACAGCTTTTCTGGTAGCAATGATGTCAGTTTTTTCCAGTCTCTCCACCCCATCTATGCAGCTTCACCTGCTCTGACCACTCAGGTCTCCTACCTCCCTAAGCTTATTACAGACCTTTCCATTATTAAAGAGATTTCTTCTCCTTCCACCATGAACTTCCGTTCTACTAGTTCTCTTTTGTTGACTGAAAACCTTCTTGACCTACTCTGTTTCATTCTCATCTTCTCCTACCTAAGGTGTATATTTATTTTTTTCTAGCAGCCTTTTTAACATGGCACTGTTGTTGTTATCAGACGGGTCATCCATGAAGGCTCTAATTGATAGGAAATGCAGCTCAACTTGCTGCCTCCTCATACCCACCACACTGCTCATACAGAATATCATAGAAAAGTTTATTTATTTACGTATTTTCATTCAAAATGTTTAAACTTTCACAATAGATTCAGGGCCCCCAACTTTAACAATTTCAGGTATTTAGTTATTTATTTGTACAGAATTTGGGCTTCCAGCTCATAAAATCCAAAAAACAGGAATTATAGAAATAAATAAACTTTTCCATGATATTCAAATGTGCAGTACTATCTGTACAGTATATTCAATTCAATTCTATTTATACACTGTAGCGCCTTTTATTAAATGTTATGTTATGTGGCGCTTCTCAGCAGAGAGCAACCATGAACAACAGGGGAAAAACCTTATAGTCTAGGAAGGAGTCTAAGATGAGATCTTAGGCAGATCCATTGCTCAAGGGGCTAACCCAGCAGTATAGGGTCATGCAAGGTTTGCAATTAGGTGGTTGTGGCATGGATATACAGAAGAAGCAAACTTTGGGCAAAAATGCATTGATGATGTTCCACAAATAAAAAGCATCACAACTCGAGCCAACCGGAAGCCATGGCTGACAGGAGATGTCCACAGGCTGCTGAAGGCCAGAGACAAGGCCTTCAGAGCTGGGGAGGAAGCAGGCCTGAGAATAGCGAGAGCCAACCTGTCCCGTGGCATCAGGAAAGTGAAACAGGACTACACACTCAAGATAACCTCCCACTTCAATGATAGCAAGGACGCACAGAGTCTATGGCAAGGCATCCAGGCTATTACAGACTACAAGCCTGCAGCGCGTAGCTGTGAGAGCGACACCACTCTGCTCAACAAGCTGAACAGCTTCTTTGCACGATTTGATGTACAGAACAACACACGCCCACAGAAAACACCACCACCTCCACACGACCAGCCTCTGTGCCTGTCTGCTGCCAGCGTGAAGAGGACACTCTCCGCCATCAACGTCCGGAAAGCAGCGGGTCCAGATAACATCCCTGGTAGTGTGCAGAAAGACTGCGCAGAGGAGCTGAAGAATGTCTTCACAGACATCTTTAACACCAACCTGAGGCAAGCCATTGTCCCATTATGCTTCAAGACTGCCACCATAATACCTGTGCCAAAGAAATCATCCCCAGCCTGCTTCAATGACTACCGCCCTGGGGCACTGACACCCATCATCATGAAATGCTTTGAACGACTAGTCACGTCACACATCAAATCCACCCTGCCTACCACCCTGGACCCATTCACATACAGAGCGAAACGATCCACAGAGGATGCAATCTGCTCTGCCCTCCACCCAGCCCTAACTCACCTGGACAAGAAAGACTCATATGTGAGAATGCCGTTCATAGACTTCAGTTCAGCATTCAACACCATAATACCACAACAACTCATCTGCAAACTGGACAAACTGGGCCTCAGCACATCCCTCTGCAACTGGCTGCTGGATTTCCTCAGCCAGAGGCCTCAGGCGGTGCGTGTGGGCAACAATGTCTCAAACAGCATCACCCTGAGCACGGGGGCTCCACAAGGCTGTGTGCTCAGTCCGCTGCTCTTCACCCTGCTGACACATGACTGCACACCAACCTACAGCTCCAACCACCTTGTGAAGTTTGCGGACGACACAACGCTGGTGGGGCTCATCACCAAGGGCGATGAGACCCAGAGGTTGAGCTCCTGACCACGTGGTGCAGAGACAACAACCACCTGCTAAATGTTAGCAAGACCAAGGAGGTTATTGTCAACTTTCAGAGAGGCCACACCTGTTATCACCCGCTGCGGTAGAGAGGGTGAGCAGCACCAAGTTCCTGGGGGTGCAGATCAGTGAGGACCTCTCCTGGACTACCAACACCACAGGGCCGTGCAGAGACCTTTGGAGGGGCAGGTGCTCAAAGTTAAAAAAGGGCACATTTGAAACACCATACAGCAACATACCTTACAAAATAACGGTCTGGACTGTCGCAACCCATATTCATGAAGAATGCAACATGGAATCACAACATAGGCTACCATATCAAGATAATATAAGATAAACTTTATTTATCCCACATCAGGGAAAATCACTCAGCAAAAACAGCTAAGACAGACAGTAAACACAGTTACACAAGACAAACACGGATTAATAAGGGTACCCATGGGAAAACACTATAGGCTGTAGTCTATGTGCATTTTGTACAAGAAAAGACTATGGAGATAATGGAGTGAAGGCTAAAGAATATTCCTTGTTGCAGGTGGTTAAATAAATAAATACAATGTATAGTCAATAAACTGATACAGTAAAGATTTTAAATAGGTCAAAATAACTATTGCACAGGATAATGCACTAGTGTACAGTCCATTGGCACAAGATGGTGGGGGCAATAGTGGCTGAGTAGTAAAAGTAGATGTAATTATAGTGCTACAATACAACTTTGTACAATACTTTGTACAATACTTTGTTGTACAGGCATTGTCCACATCTGCCATCTTTTGTAGTCTGTTTTACCTGATGGGGTACATTGAAAAGATTTTGTTGAGGAGGATGGAGGGAAGGCTGCTGTTGCCTCAGGGCAGGTCAGGGCACGTTTACGCGGATCACATGATTGAGCGTAGCCAGGGTATCGAAATTATTGTTAGGCTATGATTTTTTTTTGAAGGGCTACAGACAGGCTTTCTCACACATTTAAATAAATAAATAAAGTATGAATAAATACATTTAAATAAATAAATAAAGTATGAATAAATAATAAATAAATAAATAAATACACATTGACAAAAGGGCACTTTGGGCATCAAGGGGCAAAGGGGCAGGTGCTCAAGTACCTCCCGCCCCCCTCTCTGCACGTGCCTGCAACACCACATCACTGGCAAAGACAGCACAACAGCGCCTCTACTTCCTGCACAAACTCAAGCGGGCAAGTGCTCCACCACACATCCTAACCACATTCTACAGAGGAACCATTGAAAGCATCCTTTCCACCTGCATCCCTGTGTGGGGCAGTAGCTGCACTGACTACAACAGGAAAGCTCTACAACGCAGTGTGAGAACAGCTGAGAGGATAGTTGGTTGACCACTCCCCTCCCTGCAAGACATCTACACCACCCGCCTTGCCCGCAAAACCATCACAATTGTCAACAATGCAACCCACCCCGCACACTGTCTGTCCAGCCTCCTGCCCTCTGGAAAGAGATACAGAAGTCTCCGCTCCCGCACCACCAGGCTCACCAACAGCTTCATCCACCAGGCTGTGAGACTGCTGAACTCTCTCCCCTCCCGGCTCCCAGCCAGCAGAACCACTAGACTGGCAGGAGTATAGGAAAACAGATTGGACAAATAAAACTGACTTTGACTTTGACGTCTCTGTGATTCACACTTTGGGGATCATGTGTGTAACACTTTGTGTGCAAACGTGTATAAATATAGGCTTTATGTGGTGTAGGAGAGAGAGAGAGAGAGAGAGAGGGTTTTCATTTTACGCGTCAGATTTCTGTGTGGACATACTGTAGGTGATGATTGGTCGAATAAAATTCAATGGCCAACCAGAGTAGATTTTGGCATTGCCTACGTAGGCTACAAGTCAGGCCTCCGTGCAGTTTATGTACACACCACACACGGCAATGGCGAGTTTAGAACAAGATAGCGTTTTCAAACTTGAAATATAAGCACCATTTCACTCGTATTGACATCAAGGACAAGTATGTTTATGTGCAGCGCATATTATGTCCAGGAACAAACCGTTTGTCCATGTCAGTTGTGAGCAACTCCAATTTTTTGAAGCACCTCACATCATCCCATGCCAGGACAAGATGTCACAGGTCCGTCCATCAATGCATGGAGACATCGGCTAATTTATTATTATTTATTGTAGAGAAAAATCTTAAAACTGTAAACCAAATCTCTATATTTTCTACTCATGTTACTCGACTGTTCAGAACAGTTTGCAAGATTCAAGTTGATGCACAATTGAGATAACATAATCAGCTAGAATAATCAGCACTCCATTATGTGTCACTCATGACACGAATGAATGTGAGCTAGACGTTAACATGGGATAAGTCAGGGTTTGAGTCAACTATTACAGAGAAATTGGGCCTACCTGACATCACGCAATTCCTTCAGTTTGCTTTGTTTTCTGTCTCATTAGTTCTATGAAGTCAGACTGTTGTAGCAAAATTTGCCAAAAGCTGCCACGGCCACGACCCTTCTGCCATAACTTTCAGATGTGCCCTGCCGAGAGTCAAACTGCGCTAACAATTCTCAAGTGCCCAAGTAATTCCCATTGTGGGGTGAACCTATAGTTCATCTTGACTCTAAAATGCCTTTCTCTTCCAAGAAAAAAAAGTAATTTCTCCTACAAGAACCTTATGAAGACAATTCTCTTGAGCACCTCCAATGATCTCTGCCCATCATCAGCTAGGCTACGGTAGCCTCTACTGACCGATGATGCAACATGATCAGACTTGTGTCTGATTTGCACTTCTCATGTTCTCTAGATCGTTAATTTATTTTATTTATTTTCTCCGGACTGCAATCATTTTTTTAGTCTGTTGTAGCTTGTTTAAAGGTGCTCTAAGCAATGTGACACGTTTTTAGGACTAAAACATGTGTTGTTACATACAGCAAACATCTCCTCACAATCTGCTAGCTGCCTGTCCCCTGAACACACTGTAAGAAAACGCAGTCTCTGTAGACAGCCCTGGCTTTACAAACGGCAACAAAACGCAGTGGGCAAACCTAGCATAACAAACGAAAACGAAACATAACAGTGTTCCAGCCAATAAACAACAAGGTTCATGAGTCTTTCGGGAGGCATGGGAGGGAGGGGGAGGAGTGAGCTATAACTTTTAACGCTTGAACCCTCTCTGGAGCTATCCTCCGTTTTGTTTGACAATACTTCGAACGTCAACAAGAAGTGACGTGAAACAGCATCGCTTAGAGCGCCTTTAATTTAAATAAATAAATAGGCTCAACATTTGTAAAACATCAGTGTTTTATTGTTCTACTATATTGGTAACAACAATTTTAATAGCTACAAAACTATATAAAAAATGATAGACGTCTTGTCTCACATTGTCCCACAAAAATATTAAATTAGTGTAGGCCTATATTGGTGTGCAATGTTAATGTCATTCTGTTATGTGTGCATTTCAGTCATAATACACATAGTATGCTAATTAATAGTAGAATTATCAGTAACCCAATAGTTACTTTCCCTGGTAATTAGTTACTTTTGTAATACAGTAAGGGAGTTACTAACTCAGTTACTTTTTGCAAGAAGTAACTAGTAACTATAACTAATTACTTTTTAAAAGTAACTTGCCCACCACTGCTTATACTTCTGATTAGATGCTATACCCCGTATTTTTACATGAGCAGTTGAATCTAACCTAATCTAATCTAACACAATGAAACGATAACATTATACTTTGCCTGCATGTTATCGGTAGTCCTGTATTAGATCGATCACATCCTCTTGTTTATGTTACTAAAATGTTTGCATTATATCTTACATTTTACCCACTTACTTGAATTTATATTTTGTTTTATTATGTCTGGCAAGCACCCATAGCCATAAACATAACTGTTCTGGTATCATAAAAAGGCTATACAGTCTTTTCTTTTCTTTACTCTCTCTCCCCCTCTCCATTTGATTTTGTACTGTAGTTCCTTTCCTGGAGTCCCCCAAGTATGCCCCTCCACGCTCTGAGCTGATCAGAGCCCTAGCCTCTTCGGGGCCTGTCCACCATAGCCATCCTCATCCTCTGCTTCGGACCAAGAGTGAGAACACCATGAACCCTCCTGATCAGGCGGGACCCACTCCACCGTCAGGAGCAAACATGACACCTGCGCTGGTACAGTGCACCAGTTACTTGTTAAAGAAATCCACTTTAAAGGTTCTCAATGAGATAATACTGGAATTAAGCGCAATTTATTTTTTTATCTCAAATCGCAGGCATCTTCCCTTGATTGGCTAACTTTCTTTCCCCTGAATACACTATAAAAACCTGGGGCCTATTGCACAAAACTAGGATAAGGGATCAAGCTGGGATATCTTGGTTATCCTGGCTGAATTAACCAATCATTTGTCAGTATGGCCAAGATATTCCGGCTTAATCCCTTATCATAGTTTTGTGCAATAGGCCCCTGGTCTCAAAAGACAACACAGGAGCTGTAATACTCAAACCTGAGTGGTGTATTCAAACAAACATTAGCGACAGGAGGATTCTGAACTATGGCCAACCAATCGCAACAAGATGGGGTGGAAGTTAATGCATGTCCTCTACTATGTTGTTGTCAATTGGTTGCCCGTGGTTAGTTGTGGATTACAGCCCCTGTGTTTTCTTTCAAGACTGAGTTTTCACAATGTATTCAGGGGGCAAAAAGCAAGCTGATCAAAGAGAGATGCCTACAGTTGATATGCCTATATAAATGAAATTGTGCTAACATGATAGCCAACGTTGTCTGAAAAGATGATAGCCAACGTTGTCTGAA
>JAGFZM010000024.1:308598-368161 GCA_017657215.1 Limnothrissa miodon
ATGATAGCCAACGTTGTCTGAAAAGATGATAGCCAACGTTGTCTGAAAAGATGACAATTTCATTGTTGTAGAGATTATGATGACTATAATGTAGATATCAAGGCAATTACATTTTTATTGTTGTCAGTCTTTGCATAAATGTGCATAAATGGAGAAGGGGCAAGATAAAATGTAAATGGTCAAGGATTGGTATGTGTGGGGTAAAGGGGTTGTGACTAAGGTCTACATAGAAAGGAGGATCATTAACCAGGGGACACAACAATTATTTTTTCTGAAATCAGTCATGGGCTGGGTTAGGGTTGGGCCTGTGAGCCGCCCTGCTGGACATTTGCGGTATGATCTGTGTTTTGTTTCTGTGGGCCCGATTTTTCAAGTTCAGTCGCGCATAGTCTGAAGTCTTAAACGCAGTTGTCTTTGCAGGAGGGGCCAGCACAGAATGCTATATTGCCTGTAGGAAAAGTGAATATCGCGCCTGCCGCATGGGGTGTCTTAAATTAGTAAATTAGTCATGGGTGTGTTTGGGGCGTAGCATGTTACAAACCAATAAGAGTTCACACTCTCATTCCCTTTAAAAATCCGGTGCACGGCTTATTTCATGTTGATGATGCCGGATTATACCTGGCGAAATGTTTTGTGTGTGTGAAGAAAATGTGCGTTAGGTGAAGGCACGGGAGATTTACAGTATATATAACCAAAATATTAACTTCTGGTGATGTAGCCTAAAATCCGCCACTGGTCAAACAGCCCTTCAGTTACTTGTTATTAATTCTCAGTGCTTACTGCAATCAACTAAGGTTTGCAAATATTATATATTTTAATAAAATAACCATGTGATGTACATTTGAATTTTATATTTCGAGGACTGGGCTGCCGCTTGCTCCTGCTGATGAAAGAAGCAGCTGCCTGCACTCTTCCATATCCCAAAGCACTAAGCGCCCGTAAAATAGCCTTATCGGGCCCTGTGTGTTCCCTGTCATGTTGTCTCCTCCCACCTCTCTTGTGCTTACCTGTGTCTCCAATTAATTAATTGTCCCCTGACTGGCTTCATTCTGTGTTGGATCATTGTTCTACCATGCCTGATGCCTGATGCCTGCCTGTAAGTTTCATGAATGTCGACTTGCTCTTGTTTTGTTTGGATCGCCCTTTTTCGCATTTTCCGTCTGTGCTGGATTGTTGCTCTCCCGTGTGCCCTGGTTTGGATTTCCTCTCTGAGATTTTTGTTCCTACTTTTTTGGATTTTTTTGGATTGTGTTTTGCCTTTTCGCTTGGACAGTTTTTTTAGTAGTGTAATTTGAACTGGCTTAAAGAACTGAATTATTTTTTGCAATAAATCCTTAATCTTGGAAATCTCCTGTTTTGTGGTCTGTGTTGGGGTCCTGTCCAACTAAATCCTACAGACTATGCTATTGATTTTCAAACCTTTGCCACCACTACTACCTGAAGTACAGATGCAATGTATGAGAGCTGAGAGTCATCCCTGCCTCTCACTGCCTCATTCTACATCTCTGACCTCCTTGGTGGGCTGCCTTCATCTCCAAAGCTCCCTGCCCTTCTGCGCCCATTCACCCCATTTTTCATGTCTCCGGGATTTAACCCTTCGTCTCCAGCCGTTTGCATCCTACCCACGCTAATCAGAGACTTTCATGCTCGACGAACAAGGTCACCTTGATAACACTGGGAAGCGTTTGTGGAGAGGAGGATACTGTTAGCATTTGGCTGCTTCACAGGCATAAGAACTGGTGGATAAATAAGACTTGGTCAAAGTCGCTGGATGCTCCACTAAGATCGAATTCAGAGCTGCCTCGCCTGTCTGCTTTCTGTGCAGCCCTCCACCAACACAGAGAGGCCAACACCATCACTATGAAGATGTTTGGTGGTACTTGTACTGGGATGGATTTGAGGCATGCTCAGCAGAGACAGAAATAGGACACTGGCAATTACAGGTAGAGACAGTCTTGAACAGCCCTACAACATCAGATAATCCTTTTTAAAGAACAACCAGCTTCAATCCTGTTGTCAAGCTTTTTGGAGACATTCTGCAAAGTTTTATCTACAATGAGAGAGAAAGTGATTGGGTAGGACATCTCTTTGTCTAACATGAATGCTCCCCTATCTCACACCATGCAACTACTAATACGGGCAGCAGTCTCAGACTTGTACAAGAACTTACAACAACCTAGAATGCCTACCTGCCTATCCATAAAGTGGTTTTAGCATTGGGACCATCAAAGTGCCGTGCCATGCCCTTCCACAGTGGTATAGAGTAGTTATTCATATTTCACTGGTAAGAAGTCTTTTACAAAAGCAGCATGAGGATAGACTTACTGTACCTGCCCTTGTCTGGCTAGCAACTGGCTGGTCCATGGGGATGGCTCCATTACACTCTGAAAGCAGGACTTGGTCCAAGATGTCCGGACCTACGATTGTTCCTCAGGGCCATATCCACTCCAATTGACCAGGTACTCAAGTTTATATGACTGGCATTGAGAGTTTAGAATGTTTCAGATGGCATAGACAGGACCCTCATCCAGGAGCAGTGGTGGTGGGCGTTGTACAGCCATGCCAAGCTTTGGAGGATAACAACTGGGTTAATGACGTTTGAGGAATGATACATGGAATGTGACTGAGCTGTTTGGGCTGCAGGAATGTGAGACAGGGGCTAATGGCAACGAAAACGAAATGGTCTTCAACTGTTCCAGAACAGAAACGTAATTGCTTGCTGTTGTAATGTATAGTCTGCCACTTCGGCCATCTTAGGCCAGCTCGTAGCGTACAGTGAAATTGATTTGGAAATTGTTAGTAGGCAATGTAGGCATAACATAATAGCCTATAGCCTATTTTGCCTGTCCACGCCTTGTCGTATTAAAGTCGGGATTTTAAGTGTTTGCGCAATTATAGGCTATGTAGAGTAAAATAGGAAATTTGAGGTAGGCCTATATTTGTCAGCAACAGACAGGCTTTAACATGTTTGCTTATAAACGGGGTTAGGAATTATTGAGCAAGCCTTTGAAGATCTCCATATGGATAAAACTTACAACCAGGTAAGGAGTTTCTAGCACTTATCCAGAAATGTTTTTGATAAGAAATTATTTATCATAGAATAGGCCAGTAAGCTGTAGGCTATGTGGGATGGATAGCCCATCTGAATGTTTTTGGATGGCGCCTGTGATTTATTATTTTTGGGCATAGACTAGCTACGGTGTAAATCAAGGACAAATAGTAATGAGCACGTCTATTCTACGGTATCAGACTTCATAGACCCGCCAAACACTGCCGGAACGATAAGAACGAACGATATTTTACATTCCAAACCAGTTCAGGAATGATATGTTGGTGGTGGAACGCAAGAACGGTAACGTTAAACATACCTGAACCATTCGGAACGGAACGATTGAAAAATTATTTCGTTTTTCAAGCCCTGCAGGCTACAGAGAATAACGTTGATGCTACTGGAGATGTAGACGGGCAGATGCATCCTTGCTGAAGGGAAATACTGGATGTACATTTCTTGCCATGAGGCAGTGACTGGCCAAGGATGAGGTCAATAGCATAGCCCATTGCTGATGTGGTGGGAGTTGAGAGGCTTGCTGTACATTGTTGTAGGCAGTGTAGGCCACAGGTACAGTGCCTGGCACATTTTAATCTGGGCTTTTAATGAATGGCTTAAATGGGAAGTAAGCAATGACATGGTCAGGGGTACAACAGTAAAGGCAGAGATCTTGTAGGAGCAAGCTGGGTGGAGTCAGTGTGCATGGGCTCCTCCCCATCTGCTGTGATCCTCTCCTCCAAGTAGCCCTGGGAGACAGATGGATGGGTATGGGAAAATCATGCAAACAGCTCTGTCAGTGGTTGGCCACTGGCAAGCTGAATAAACCTCTCCAGGCTTATGGCATCATCATTAGGAGGATCCAGCCCCTGGTGGAGGACAGTAAACATGGTTGGCTCATTCCAGCTACTGGCGGCCATGAGTTTTTGGAACTGTATGGTGTAATCGGTGATGCACATCTTGTTGGAGAGTGTGGAGTTTCGCCTTCAGCATATGCTGGTATTTCCATCAGACAGGTCGAACACCTCCTTGAAGTGGGCAGTACCGGTAATTATGTTAATCGATTCAGAGAGTGGTCCTCCCTGGTTCCAGATACTTTCAGCCTAGCTACGGGCACACCCTGTGAGTAAGGAGATGATGTAGACTACAATTTAAACTTAAAATTACGTTTAACAGTGTGTTTCCGCTGCTTTACATAAAAACAAGAGTTTGAATAAAGGGTCTCTGGACTGCAGTTTGTCAAATATGATACACAAATGTTATTAAATGATCTCTTCTAGTAGTTGATTCCAGAGTTTGGTTGGTTGCATTGGCACAATCTAAATCAGACTAGAGAATGTGCTGTGCGTATGTTACTATGTCTTACTATATCTTACTATTGAAAGTACAGAACAGGGGGTAGCAGTGATAAGTGACTTATGGAGTGAGTGTAAGTACAGTACTGTGGGGGTAAGCAGTAAGCTGTATATATAAATGTATGGAGGATGTAATTTGAGTCTCTCTCTTTTTCTTTTTTTTTCTCTTTGTCAGTTCAATTCAAATTAAGTGACACAGGCTGACAAATAGTTAATTGATTCAGACAATACACATGAACATACATGTATCCCTGACATTTATACAAATATACATTAAAGGAATTATCCGGAGTAAAATACACTTTAGAGATTTATGGATGATTGGGAGTACATACGTTGAGTTGACATCAAAATCATGTAATTCGGATGTGTTTTGAGAAAGTTGTATTTTACCGTTTTGAGCCAAAACTCGTTACAAACAACATTACACTTATGTGGTAGTGAGTAGAGGGTCCCTAAAGCCAAAACGAAGTATCCCAAGGTCTTCATGTGGTCGGATAGAGAGTCCGGAATGAATTTTAACGAGCCAGTACCTTTCCGGAAATGTTGCTTCTTTAGCTGCCATCTTTAGGGGAAAGTCCGTAGGAGTCGATTTCCGAGTGTGGAGTAACACGCTCTGGAAATATGTCAAAGTTTTTTTTTTAAAACATAGTCTTTCTTTCGAAAATGAAATAAAGTTGTATGCAACAGCAAAAGCCGTCTTCCGTCAACAGGAGGCTACCTCACACGAGACATCACGTCACGTGACATTTCAAAATTCCAACCTGTTAGTAAGCTAGGCTTTGCTCGACTCCTACGGACTTTCCCCTAAAGATGGCAACTAAAGCAGCAACATTTCCGGAAAGGTACTCATTCATTCATTCTGGACTCTCTATCCGACATGAAGACTTTGGGATACTTCGGTTTGGCTTTAGGGACCCTCTACTCACTACCACGTAAGTGTAATGTTGTTTGGAACTGTGGAAGAGGTATAAAAATAGTGTTTTGTAGCGGCGGAAATTATATGCCCTGCCCAGGCTAACGAGTTTTGGCTCAAAACGGTAAAATATAACTTTCTATCTGAATTACATGATTTTGATGTCAACTCAACATATGTACTCCCAATCATCCGTAAATTGATCTAAAGTGTATTTTACTCCGGATAATTCCTTTAAATCTGTAAGTTTGTGGGACGGTGTGTGAGGTGTGGAGGGGGGCAGTGTATGTGAAGTGTTCTGAAATTGAGTCCTCTTTTCAGACCCAATCAAGGAGAGCCTCGTTTGCTCTAAGAAGCTCCAGCAGCCCTCGCTCTCGCACTCGTTCACCGTCCAGAGGAAGAGGGGACACAGAGGAGCGACAGAAGCAGCAGAGAGGGAGACAGGGGTGAGAATGAAAGGAAAGGGGCAAAAAAGAGGGGAGGCCAGAGGGAGAGCAAAAGCAGGGCCTGCAATGTATCAGTGTTTATCTAGGTATAGCATATGAATTGTGAAGTGTGTGTCTGGTTATAGCATATGATTTGTGAAATCAGCTGGTTTAGGAAAAAAAATTGTCCTCCTATGTTATCTGATATAATAAAAAATGATAAAAAAGTAAAGTAAGGTCTGTTTCTCTCCCACTCTTCACTCTCCCTCCCTTCCTCTACACCAATGTATTTAAATGACAGATGTTGCTATGGATTTAATAAATATTGTCTTTCCTCTTTAGTTTGGTTCAGTTCGGTTTCCATAAATTAATACATAGATTTTTGTCTCTGAGGATGATACCTGTGGGTTAATACCACGGAAACCAACATCAGGACAACTGTTAGAATCTGAACCCTGTAATCATAATGACTCATTTACATGATGAGAGGTGTGGTTTACAGTTTACAGTTACAGTACATCCACATTCCAGTGATACACCTCCTAACATTCCCATCTGATGAAAGTTTTCTGATGAAATGTCCTGAAAAAGTCCAGTGGTCCCTAACATGGAACTATGGATGAATGAGAATCTTCAGACATAAGCTATATATTTTCAACCTCTCTCTTTCTGTGTCAGTGGTGGCGGGCAGCAGCAGCAGCAGCAGCGAAGGCGTCTCTACAGTGCTGTCCCTGGTCGTGTGTTTGTAGCCACCCGGTCTCACCCTGCCCAAAATGAGCGCGAACTCAGCCTCAGCAAAGGAGATAGGGTCAAAGGTCAGGCGAATCAGATTTAATGTATACATAAATCCACTTATACACTACATGCATTTCCTGTGGATCAAGAATTTCTCTCCTCTTCCAGGCCCTGTTTTTCCTTTAAAAGTTGTGGATTAGATTTATACATGAGGGTATTTCGCTCAACCAGGTGGAACTTTGGAACAGAGCCTGACATATGACAGTGGCATATGACATTGAACGTGATTCAGACAATCATAATCATGAACCGCAACTCTTCATTTTAGAAAGTGACAAGTGCTGACAAATGAGGCATTTAAGTGAATGACTCTGTCATCCTACTACTACTAACAGCATGCTGCAAGTGCTGCTGGAGGTAAATAAATATGTGTGTGTGTGTGTGTGTGTGTATGCAGTCCTCAGTGTGGGTGATGGAGGCTTTTGGGAGGGAACAGTAAAAGGAAGAACGGGCTGGTTTCCCTCTGATTGTGTGGAAGAGGTTCCCCCTCAAAACCAAGAGCAGAAACCAGGTGATTAACACACATGCACAAGTCACACGCACAGTTAGAAATGCATATTATTTTTAGTCATTGTCAATGCAGACCTACACTCATAAATTAAATTCACTCTCATAAGTTGTCACACTCACCCTTGAGAAACATGAAATGTGATTTAAGTGTGTGCATGTGCCCAAGTGTGTGCTTGCACTCATGCTGTGTTTTTCTGTTTCAGAGAGTCGCAGCGAAAAGGCACGCAAGAAGCTGTTCCGCCATTACACAGTGGGGGCTTATGATGGCATTGAGGTGCCCAGGTAAGTGTGACCACAGGGGATTATAAAAATCAATGCATTGGAAAGTCAGAGTCACACACTCATACACGAACACCAACACACTCACATCGTACACCCAATATTGCACAGTAGGCTAGAGTTGAGCTCTAGCCCTAGGCACCGTATTTTACTGGCTGGAGGCTGTGCTCTTCGCTCAGTGCTGCCATGGAGCGCATGGCCTTGTCCCAATTCTTACATCAGATTTCAAAACGCTCAGATGTCCACACTCCGCTCGCCCTCCTGCGTGGCAGCAGCCCACATCAAATCTGAAACTCCACAGGAGCCCCTCAGATGGACAAACCACACTGATCAGTGCAAATTGTGATTTTTTTTGTGGACTGTGAGTTGTGAATGCAGAATGCTCCAGAAGGTCAGGTGTGTGAATGAAGACAGGGTGAGGGAAATTGAGCCAATGGATCTGTTTGGTTGAGGTTAATGGTGAAATCTCTATTGAGATTCTTCTCCAGAAGCTGTATATTTCTCTAATGTCTAAACTACTGATGGAGCTAGAAAGTATTTCATAGTGGGAACTTTGTTTTTGTTGAATACTTCCAAAATTGATTATTAAGACGATCATCAACCCAAAGCCCGCACGGTGCGAGCAAAATCGCTTACCTCCATGTCTGTCAGTTTACTCCGGAACAGTATGTCACAGCGGGATGAAACGCATATCACCGGAACGCATATCACCGATGGGGAAAGGGCTTTCCAACTATATGCAGCACTTGTGTGTACACCAATGTGGTGTTGAGATAAGAATTTTTTAAATTTACCTTCATTTTATAAATAGTACCGTTGACAATCTGTGCTGTCATCACACTATTCTAAGTTCAATAACTCACGAACCCAACATCGCACAGACACGCGACACGCATATCAAAACGAAAGTACAGAAACAGGGTTTTCAGATAAAACCAAATACTCTACTAGTACATCGAAGCAATCATGGTATAAATTTTGAATAAATGTAATAAAATAATGACTACTGCTGTCAAACCGAATTTGTACTTATGAACTTATGAACAGCAAAGTTACCGCTCCTTGACGGATATAAGCCTGAAACGTCCTAGTTGCAAAAAATGTAACCCAGGTTTTGCAAATACTGTATATTTCTGCATGGTGCTATTTATAATATTGATAATTTATCCTGCTGCTTCCACCACTTCTGCATTTCTGTTGCAATGCATTTGTCAGAAAAATAATGCACGCCTCCAGTGCACTTGCACATTTGAAATGCACGTTCTCACGTGTGGTCAGTTCAGGTCAGGTCTAAAGTTCAGTTTGGGTCAGTTCACTCGATGCAGAGAAGAAGACTATCATTTTTGAGTAAAGAGAGAGAAGATAAAACAAACAAGAATCATGTCAAAAAGAGAAAAAGTTTACTCCAGCCAAAGTGGCTGCGATGATAACTGAGGATAATGCCATTATCAGTATAATGATTGGTCATACTGATAATGGTGCAATTATACTGATGATGGTCCAAGTGTCCAAGTTACATATTACATGTTTGTTTGAAATAAAACTGTTTTTTTTTCATCACAGAGTAAATCCATATCATTTTATTCAGAAAAAAAGTGGCACTTATTTCCATCAGGCACACACCACAGGTTTTTGTACACTGCTAAGTCACAGAACATCCCACTACCATGGTTCTTGTATTGACAGATTCCAGACAGTCTCCTCTCACAGATATGTAAAGATATCCATAATGTAAGCTTTCTGTGGTGAGAAACATATAAAACTATAGTTTTTGTTTAGACGCAACATGATTTTTTGTTAAATAATTAAATTAAATTAACAAAGTGAATTAGTCATATGACACCAGATTCTGATAGCCCAGAGTGTCCTAAAAAAAACGCTGATCATGGGGAGACGCCTACAATTTGAGACAAAATAAAATCCTGCAGAATCTCATAGAGCACCTTTATCTAATCGCTTCTAGAGTGATTACATGTGTGGATATTGAATTCAATTCAATTTTTATCATACAGCGCATTATACAAAAGTCCTGTCAGCACTTTAGAGGTGATAACACCCATGAGCCACAGGGGCAAGGATCAAAAATCCATATTCTACATCTGTTGTGGTCTGTAAAGAAACATTAGTAGTAGTACCGTGTCAGTTGTCAGTTGCATCTTGTAATGGTTTGCCTGTAGAGTTGGTTGCAGTCCATTCAGGAAGTTAGTGAGGCATGATCAGGCGGTCGGAGGCAGGGATGGCTCTCAGCAGAGGTGGTTGTGACTTGGATGGGCAGAAGAAGGAAGTGAGTTAGGCCAGTCTGTCACATTTCAGTGATCATGTATGTTGCAGTGCATGCGCATTAGGGGTGGGAATTGGCAATGGTGTGAGGATTCGATAGTATTGCGATATTTGGGCCAAAATTCAATATTATTGCGATTCTTAACAGATTGCGATACAGCAAGTATTGCAATTCGATTCGGCGATATTTTGCAAGTCATGTCCCTCATATTCAAAAGCTCCAAACTCCAAATGATACCTTGAGACATGGGCTCTCCAGTTTGTTCCCGAAATTGAGCCATACTTTAGATTTAAAAGAGGACTGAGCGTTGTGTAGAATTGGTTGTGATGAAGCCATTTTCTATTTTAACTTGCTGCTCAATGAATGCACGAAAACAAAGCGCCACAACAAGCACCACCTTGTGGATGGATGAAAACACGACAGTGAATCGGATAATTATTTAATTAAATATCACGATACTTTGCTCTACTGTATCGATTTAATTGTGTGGGCAAAATATCGCGATACTTAACAGATTAGATTTTTTCTCCCACCACTAATGCGCATGATATAGATAGAGCTATGGAGGGCTTTTTTGAAAAGTTATTCATGGAGCAACCAGAGGTTGCAGACTGAGAGAGAGAGAATGGAGCATTGCAGAGAGATGCTGCAGACATGACATGGTTATTTGGTTATTTATGAATGAGGAAGTAAATGCACCCATGGAAACGACACATACGCACACACGCATGCATGCAGACGCACACACAAGCACAAACATATGCACGCAAGCACATTTTAAAAAGGTTGCTCTAGTCTGACACAACATTGCTAGGTCTCTGTACCTGGATCGTATGCAGAGTAGGAGAGTAGGAGGGGTAATAAGTGAATGTGCTTGGGTGTGTGTGTTTGTGTGTGTGTGTGTGCATGCATGTGTACTATATGCTATATTCCATTTATGCTTGTGTGTGTGCTTGTCTAAGGAGAGATGGCTCACACCATCTTTCTCTCCCTCCCTTGCACACAGTCCCCCTTTTCTCCACATGCTAAATTTCCTTAATTTCTCCCTCTTTCATGTTAAACCTTCTCTCTCTATCACACTCTCTCCATGCTTCCTCACTCATATTCAAACTCCCCCTTCCCTTTGTCTTTCTCCCGCCCCCTTTTTTTCTCTCACTCCCTCTCCCTGTCGCAGTTGCTGAATACCATTTCAGTCTCTCTCTCTCTCTCTCTCTCTCTCTCTCTCTAGCTCTTTCTATCTCCCTCTTCATCACCCCTCCTCTCTCTTTCTCTCTCACTTGTTCTATCTCTCTCTCTCTCTCTCTCTCTCTCTCCCTCTCCCTCCCTCCCCCCTCCCCCATCCTTTCTTTTCTCACACTGTCTTCAGCATGAAGGGTCTAGGCGTGTTAGGCCCGCTCTCTCTCTCGCTCTTCTCCTCCTCCGCCTCTCTCTCCACCTCTCCTCTCCTCGCGCCGCTCTCTCTGGCTGTGCTGTCGCTGGAAGAGGAGAGGAGAGAAAGGAGGAGGAGGAGGAGGAGGGGGAGGGGGGCTCATGGCAATGGGGGGCTGCGGAGAGAGGGATGTCTCTCTCCCTCTCTCCCTCTCTTCTTCCTGGCCGTCTCTGGGCCCACGGAACAGAAGCGTGTGGTTCATTTACAGGTAGCGTCTCTCATTTTTTCCCCTCCTCTTCTTTCGTTCTCTGCCGAGGATGGAGGGAGGGGATGAGGAGGGCTGGAGAGATGCAGAGAAGAGGTGCATGACTGTGTTATTTGTCTCCGTATCTCTTTGTGCGTATGTGTATGTGTGTGTGTGTGTGTGTGTGTGCCTTAAGCCGGTGTTCTGTAATACATATTGTGAGTGGTTTGACTGTAACTGTTTCTCTGGATGTGATATTGTGAATGTAATATGTGTTTTGTTTGTATATGCATGCATGCACATGTGTGCATGTGTGTGTAAGAGTGAGTGAGTGAGGGTATGAGTTTGTGCATGTATGTGGTTTAGTCTTCGCATTTTCTATCAATGTGCTTAATGAATATCTATATATTTCAGCTCTGAATTACTGTGTGCGTGTGCTCATGTGTTCATGCCAGTGCATGTCACTGTGAGTATGAGTCATCGTGTGTGTCTGTGTAAGAGTGTGTGCGTGCGTGTGTGTGTGGGTTTGTGTGTATGTATGTGGGTGGTAGAGATGCACTATGACATTTTGATCCAGATGTTTTTAAATTCAGGCTAATTTAACATGACAGTATTACAGAGTAGCGATTGGTGTGTGTGTGTGTTTGTGTTTTTTCAGTAGCTACTCGCTTGTTGCTAGCAATAACAGCCTACCATGTAATGTATTGCTGACTCAATATTACTGTGTTATTACTACAATCCTACTGTATGTGTGTATCTATGTGTGCAAACACAAATTTGTGTTTGTGTGTCCCTGTTTGCATATTCTCTGTGATGGAGAGGATCAATCATCATTTTTGTCCATTCTGTCCACATTGCATGGGTGGCTGTGTAAAGGGAGAGGGGTGTCTCTGTGTATATGGGGTGGGTTCACCCAAACCCTAAGACAATATTCCTCCAACTGTTGATTTCTTATCCTCATGACTGTGAGAGAATCAGTGGAATTGGCTGTACTGTGCCTGTGGATTCTTTAGGGTGGTACTCTGAGTTTGACACGCAGCAGTGCTGGCAGTGCTAGCAGGATTACGTTTGCCCTTGCCTCACATCAGCTGCTGAACACGGCTAGGACTCATAACTGACACCAGTGAATGCTGCCTCTGACAACCTTGACTAGTTTTTGCATTGCATTATGCCAGTGTGGCGAAACAAACGCTGAAGCCACCGGCAGCATGTTCATGTTTGGGGACTGTTATTATTATTATTGAGTGTGTGTTGACTGGCCCTTGGAAGGCGGAATGCTATAGTATTTGGTTTGGGGGATGGTGAAGTTTCTATGTTCCTTCCATTTGTACTTGCAAATCTCTCGGATTTGTTTGGCTATATTTACCAACATGTGTGACAAGACCAGAGAGACTACACAAAGGGGGAGAAGAGAGAGGGTGGGAGAAACCGAGGGAAGTGAGAGGGTGAGAGAGAAAGAGAGGGAAAGAGTCACAGACGGCTGCCAAAAGCATGTGTTGTAGATACAGTTTGAGATTTTGCTTCTTTCTCTGGATTTAAAAATACTGTACTGTATGTAGCTTCACAGTGCCATTATAGCCCCTGTTTGTGGGCTAGAATTAAGTATAAATCGCCACAGGGGAAATGTATGGATACTAATAAGATATATTTGCCAGTGTGATGATTTTCAATTATTTGCATTCTAGACAACGTATTGCAATTTAGGTCTGTAAAACATTAAGGTTAACCTGATCCATATTTCCTGCCATGTTTTGGGCTGTGGTGGAATTTGCATTCTATTCGTTTACATTCCCATTGTGACTTATTGTCATTAATATATGTCCACCTCTGTGTCACTGTGCATGTGCACATTTGTGTGCATTGTGAGCGCATTTACGGATTAATTTTATTATAGATAGTGTGTACATGGTATTCATGTGTGTGTGTGTGTGTGTGTGTGTATCTTGTGTGACGGGGGGTGCATTTATATTGCGTGCGTGTATATGTGTATAAAGTTGTAGTACAGCTGTAGTATCCAGGCTGTGCGCCTTTCTTCAACCCTGATGTAGCCTGACAGTAAAGCAGGAGAACCAGTGCTGCGCTGAAGCCCAGAGCAGCCAAACGGCTCTGCGGGCAATTACAATGTCACAAGCGTCATGATGGAGCCAAGTAGACAAACGCTTGCAGCGTCGTCGTGGAGTCGAGCAGTATGAAAGCAGAAAAAAAAGATTCATCCCTACGCATGGGCATTTCACGAGGCAAGGAAGCAAACAAGTCGACACAAAGGTTAATCCTGTGGGGTGAAGGACGGTGCATTCCATTTGAATGCATGGCAGCACTAAACAGAGTCTTAGGGTTGGGATAGTTGTTTAAGTGCTATCTTCCATGTCAGCCTCTTCTATAATCAGGCTCCTGGGAAAGTATAGCTTCAAAGGCGGAGGGAAGGGACGCTCAGATCCCCACACTGACCCAGAGATAAAAAAAAAATAATGATAATAAACTGCAAGAAAATCAGCACCCACACGCTCTAACCTCACCTACTTTCTCCTCTGTGTGGGGTTCCCATGGGAACACAGCTGCCTCATGTTGAATCAGTCATGGAGCAGTTGCTATCAACATAGAGATTGGACCAGTTTAGACCACGCCGCTTCTTCTGAAATATCATGGTCTTCGCCTTCTGTCTAGTATGGGGGTCTTATATCTATTTCTATTTGGAAGAATTTTACATATGCGGTATATTACGTTTATGTTGGTTGCAGGATTTGTGAGATTAGGATAATAATCTGTGGGGAATGAGTAAATTAACATGAAAGCAATATATCTGTCCTATTTCAGCATGTTGGTGATCTTCTGCTGCTACTGTACTGTACATTTTCCCCACATGCACCTCCATACCCCTGGCATGAATCACTCTGTCATGCAGCCATCCCTCATGATTAGTGTGGAATCAACCTAGGGCAGCACGGCACTGGCAGTAATGTGGTGTGGATATGTGCTTGTAAATGTGGGAGTTTAGTACCAAATCCTGTCTGTGGAGCAGAGAGATGCCTGTCTTTGTTCTGATAGGAGACTACTGAAGGAGGGCTAGCACAGCAATAGACAAGCACCTATGTACTTTCCCCCAAAAATGTCCTCTCCCTTTGTAACTCTCTGCTCTCCTCTTCTATTCCTTGTTTCCTTCTCTACCCCCTTCTCTTTCTTCCTTGAGTAGTGACTACATCATAAAGGAGAAAACTGTCCTCCTACAGAAGAAGGACAATGAGGGCTTCGGCTTTGTGCTCCGTGGAGCTAAAGGTGAGTGCCAGTTTGCTTCCCTTTGCCCCCGCCTCCACAACAAACAGTTTAAGTTGTTGTTTATAGCATGTTATGGAAACGGGGAAAAAAAATGATGATCCTGTACCTTCAGTAGCCCTACATTCTCTCTTTCTCTCTCTCTCTCTCTCTCTCTCTTCCTGTAGCTCAAACTCCCATTGAAGAGTTCACTCCTACCCCAGCCTTCCCTGCTCTGCAGTATCTTGAGTCAGTGGATGAAGGGGGTGTGGCCTGGAGGGCTGGGCTGAGAATGGGAGACTTTCTCATTGAGGTGAGACTGTGTCAGATGTTACTATCTGTCCCTTGTCTGTGTCCATACTGCTGGTATTTCTCTTTGTGTTTTGCTGGCTTTAGGTTTGGTCAACAGAAGGTTACTCAAAGGATGTAGAGACTAAATTGTAAAAAAAATGTTGTATGATAACAGCTGGTGTTTGTGGTACATGGATTGCACATTAGCAGATAAAATGTCAAAAAAATAGACAGGAAGTACCCTGCTGACAGTCAGCTGGCATTAACCATAGTCTTTAACAGTCTATGTGTAGCACCATGATCAATGCTGTCATTTTACTGTGTGTATATACAGATACTGTAGAGTGAGGCGCACGAAGCAGGGCTTTAAAAATCCTTCAGTCAGTGTCTGACTTGGAGTCGACACATGCAAGAGCTGAGAAAGAGGCTAATAAGGCTTAAGCTGTTGTGGGTGGTTGAAGGATGCAAGCGACTGGGCCGGCTGGTGTGAAGGTGGCGGAGGCGCTGAACGAGACAGCCAAGAATGGTTGGAAGCAGTTAAAAATCCCACCGGCAGGGTCGGGATGCTCTCTGAGAGCCCTCCACACCTACGCATATAAAAAGTTCCTGGAGAATTATCACTGTAAATGGCATTTAAATATCTTCTTTTTTTACAGTCTTCCATGTCACCTCCTTGTAATCATGTAACATAGAAAATTATTAAATTGAATGCAATCATACATCGTAAAAATATGTGGTATTTTACGGTTTAATGGATTTTATGGTTTCATGCATGCAATTGCGTATTCATTTTATCAGAGCCATTAGCACCTTTACTGTGCAGAGGCCAGAAATAGTAGGACATGAAGCGTTACACAGAGCCCACCAGGGAAAAAGTAGTATCTTAGTTCCCCAGGGTAAAAAAAGCAAGGACAAAGTGCACTTGAACAAGCCTTGAACCGGTCAATCACCAGTGTGAGAACTGTGTCTCGCGTTCTGGCACTGGAAAGTGCTTAACTTCAAGTGACTCATGCGTCCATCTTTGCCAGCCTTAGTCAGCTTGCTTCTCAGTCTGTTGAATGTAAGCTGGTGATGATGATGAATTCATAGCTGAGGGCTCATTAGAATGGCAGTTGTTGGGCACTGGAAAGAGAGAAGGAGGAGAGCACATTTAAAGATCATAAGGTAGAACGATAATGCCAACATAGGTGTGATCAAAAGGATTGAGAGAATGTTGTTACTTATGGGAATTGTAGAATGAGTTTTATGTTTCCCATGGGAAATGATTTGGAAAAGATTTTGTGAATCTTTTGCATTTCACTGTTTTGAAACATGCCCAGATACAGGATATTTTTTCGCTATTATTAGTGAACAGTGCTTAATTTATCATCACATTTTATCACCACAATTTATCACCACATTATCATTAGCAACCACAAATATGTCTACCGGAATGTATGAATACAGTATTGTTGAACCAATCTGACTTGAGCCATTATTGTGTGGTGAACACTGTCAATGTGGACTGAATGAATGTGGGACTTAATACCATGGCTTTTGTACCGTTGTATGAGTCACTGTCCTGCCTTTCTGATACACTACTCCATACAATTGGTCATTGCATGTGGATGGCTGCCTGAAGTGACAATAGTTGACAGCAGTGTTTTTGTTAACCTTGCTTAGTCCCCATTGTAACATTTAAAACCGTGTATTTCATAAAATCTGTCCTGTGTGTGTAGCCAGGGCTGACATTTCTGCACAACTAGACTAACTACAAAAATGAACTTGGAGAACGTGCTGTATCCAGGAGCCAGTCAAATTACATTATATCTATTTTTATGGAAACACTATGACAAATGTAATTCAAAGATTGGATATTCACTGAAGATGTAAAGGAACATATGATCCCTGAAGAAAACATTCTCATAGCCCATCCCCATCTAACTTCATTGAAGATATTTTGCAATACCAATGTATTACCAATGGTTAATATTGCAGAATTATGATACTGTGTCTAAAATATGTGTTAAAGTTATTACTAAATAATTTATTTGGTAATATGTCAAATGTATGTCAAAACATAATTTCTTTATTGTCTGTCAAATCTTGTCGTGTTGTATGTTGTTATGTCTGCAGAACAGGTCATCCATTTTAATTCAACCTGTCATTCTGCAGATATTTATAAAGTTAAAGATCTCATTCCATCGTATTTTCATTAATTTTGTTGTGGTCTCTTATCTAAAATAATGTCATGAGAGTTGGTTTTGACAAAAAATATGCTGTGGTTGTCTTGTTTCAAGCTATTTTAGTTAGGTGAAAACGAGAGCAGGGATAGCTCGAGAGGATTCTTATGAATATTAATGATATGCAAATGTATCGCCTCTTATTGGCTAACAACACTCTGACACTCCATCTAGTGGGTCTGTCTGCAGGCAGCCTAACGTTTCTTGAGGGTGGGTTAACTGCATAGCTAATGTTCAAATTGACGTACATTTGTACAGCTTTTCCGATTCGCTCGTTTTTCCCGGCAGCTATCACAGGCGAATACAGACTACAGGGGTAGGGGAGCATTTTGAAGTTGAGCATAGAAGTACAAGTTGGGCTGACCTATGGTAATGTAAAAACATCAAGACTTAAACGGTTTATTTTGGAAGGAGACCTTTAAGTCAAACACAGGTATATGGATGCAGGATGCAGTGAGAAATATAAAAGGTCAGTCCACAGTCCACAGTCCTAACCCTATGACGCCATGGTGTACATGTGTTTCAGTACATTTTATACTTGATAGAGGATGTCTGATTAACCGTGTGATAACTGACTTAACAACTGGGCCAATTGGATATTAGCCTGTCAAATTGCTAAGCCAGCTAATTTCATGAAATTAATTCAAGACAGGAAAAGATTTAGTGCTTTGTGTAGATTGTTAGTTCATTTGTATAGATTATTTGTATAGATCACTGACTGGCTCCTCAGTAGCAACAGGGCCTGCTTCCCCCAAATTGTTCTTTCAAGAGTTTCAAAATGTTTTGACTTCTTCTTTCTTTTGATTGCACATGGGCAATAAAGATAAGTTAACAGTGGTGCCCAAAGCTCGCCTACACCTCACAATCATGTTTTTGATCAAAATGTGCACATCCTTCTGTTGGTTGCCATAGTGAAACTATTTTAAGTGTCACCTGATGCTGTTTTACTTTGAAAGCTTGGTGGAAAGATTTGGGTTTGCTTTGTCTCTTTCACATCAATGTCTAAAATACTATATACATTCTGTATATGCTGTATATCCAAGCCAGTAATGTCCCAACCCGTAACATGTGATAATAAGCTTTTTTCATAACATCCTCTCAAACAGTATATATGTCACCAGCAAGAACAAACTCATTAAAATCTCACACTTTGCATGCAAGCTAATACACCTTCCCACCCCCAGCCTCACTGATGCAAATGACACAGCCACCACACTCCTTGCCTTCACCATAGCAAGCAGTCTTGACCAACTCCTGTACAGGTTCTTCTATTCCCGTCTGGTCGCACATACACAGCCCTGGACTGGAAAAAAGTGCACTTGAAGAAAAGATAACACGGCACTAAACAAGCTCCCCTTTGCTGCTGCCTTTTGGAAATTAAATGTTGTGTGAAAACTGTTCTACTACTAATCTACTAGATCTATCTATCTATCTATCTATATATGTATATTTGTGTGTGTGAGTGTATGTGTGTGCATTGTTACTTTGTTGAAGGGTATCACCTGTTAAGCAAGAGCATATGTGTAGCTGTGACAGTTTATTTGCACATAATGATTCAGTTACCTCCCACGTGCACTTATTCCACATGGATGTCTCTGTAGGGTACATTGTGAATTATGTGTACGTACTACATGTTACCGCTTTTTAAAAGAGGATTGGTTTTAAGTCTTGATTGTTTCTCTCTAGTTCAAGTTTGTTCAGTTGGTAGTCTTGAGTAAAGTACCATGCAATAACAGCTCCATCATTCTGTGTATCTAAAGAAGAATCTCAAACAAAATGCATTTGGAGGAGGAAAGCAATCCAATCCTTTAATCCTAAATTAAATTAAGTTACAGACTGCTATCTATGGGATGGGGAAGCTGTGGCAACTGGTTAGGGTTTTGTACTGTATCAGGCAGCCCACCTTGGCACTGGCTTAGTGTGTGCTTCACCTCATTGTGTAACCGCTGTGTGTCATACATTATTATATTATATTACACTATACTTTCTAGTTCTGATATCTGTCATCTGGACTTCTACCAGTAACCCAGACTTGACATTAGGTCCAGTCAATTGTTTTAGTGAGACCATCAAACTGATGTGTTTGACTACTTTTAAAGATTTGATACAATGCAACATTCTCAAGAAAATATATGATAGAGAGAGTACTAACTGGAGCACTAGAATGTTGAAGTATAAATAATATATTTAAATATAATTGTATTTATGTCAACCTTTGTGTGCCTCTTATCTCACATTAATAATCAAAATTCACATTAATAAGCAAAATTCATTCTTTGACCTTATGTGTGTCCTAATTTTATTCTAGTAGAGAATAAATCTTTGTTCATCAATGGATTTAACAATCATGCCTTTGTGCATATAAGAGTTTTGTTCCTAATTGTATAGCAATAAACAGCACCTAATTAAATCAAACAGAAATAAAGAATCCCCCTCCATGTGCTGCATCTCTCTCACTTGCAGGTAAATGGCCAGAATGTGGTGAAGGTGGGTCACAGGCAGGTGGTTAATATGATCCGGCAGGGGGGAAACAGCCTCATGGTGAAAGTTGTCATGGTGGCGCGCAACCCAGAGATGGAGGAGGTGCCTAAAAAGAAAGGTCAGTGTTCAACAAGGGGTCACACCGAGCCCCACAGGCTTATTTACGTGCCAGTGGTGCCCATGATGTTTATTTCTGGTGCTGCATTAGATATGGAATTATCACACTCAGGGAAGCACCAAAGGCAGAATTACTGATGTCTCCAGTGATCATCCACTAGCTTTTTGTTCTGCGATTGGCTGATCCTCTGGGCTGTGCAGGCAGTTGTATGTAATGAAGCACTCCAGCACCACTAACATGCCAGCACCACTAACAAAAAGGTTGGGTTGTGGAAAGGGAGGTAAAGGTAGACAGAGAAGCTGTCATATTGTGGAAGATGATCGTATTTGTGTTTTGTTTGTTGCCATCTAACTGTTCTCTTCCTTTCTTGTTGTTACATGTAAGTTCCAGTGCTCATTTTTCATTTTTCTCTCTAAATTTTCTTCTGTGGAGAGAATATTTTCTCAGTACTCCTGGGAAAGGAGTCAGTATTAATGTTTTTCTCTGCCCTTTTGGTTACCAATGTTTCTTATAGAAGAAAAAGGCATAAATTAAAGACTAAACAGTGGCTAAATCGTTTGTAAACAGGAAATCAATAAAAATGCAAATTGTGAAATTGAGTGCTGTCATAATGACACCATTCCTGTTTCTCTTTTACAGCCCCTCCCCAGAGCAAACGGTTACCCCCTCCAGCCATCGCACTACGTTCCAAATCCATGACCTCCGAACTTGAGGAAATGGGTACGTGGATTCAGAACTAACACCTTACTTGAGATTTGACTTGAAAATCCACATGCATAGTCTGCAGTTGCCTTTGACAATATAATGTTACCCAGGCCTAAAAATTCAGTATGCATAATGCAGTAATCAGTTTAGTATGAATAACTGCAGAGACAGATAAAAATGCATTTTATGCTGTGTAAAAATGGTTAGGCTTACATTCACCTTTTCAGTGACTTGATACATGAAAATTAGCAATTTGTAATAATGACTTACTTAATATGCTAAGTAGAAAAACTGTATTTTAATACAGGAAATAAGTAGAAACGGCATTCCATTTGCATTGGGAAAATAAGAGTAGATGTAGAGATGTACATTCACCTGTTGACATTTGAGTGATAAGCCAACTTAGTTTCACTTTCCAGATTTTTTTAAATGGACTTAATTTTATGCAGATGTTTCATACATTCATGATGTATTCTTTCATCATGGTAGTTAAAATATGTGTTGACTGATCAAACACGATGTATAAACTGATGGTAGACGGTGTATGTTGTGGAACAGCTGAGTGGAATAGAGAAGTGGTCGTAAGGGATTTAACAGTGCACAAAAATATACACACAAATATAGCTGAGAATCTGTTGTTTGTGCCCTGTGAAAATGTCACGTAAATGAAGGAAGATTACCACACAGATTATTAGCTATAATAGGGTAAATCTTGTTCCAAATGAAAGCTGGGCATAAGAGCGCTCTCCAAGTAACTTCCCTGTTGATAAAAGCTTCCATGTTATTTATAGCTTTAGACACATATGTGTCTATAAAGGTTGTATAACTGATATGTGTGGAAAGTGGTGCTGTAGAAGTGATGAGTTTATGTTTCATCCAAAATGCAGGTACAAAACACAATGTTAAAGCACAGTGTAAAGGTTAAAAGAAGATAAGAACACTCAGTGCTGCACTGCAAATCCTATACAATCACTAGTGTGCAAGTCAACTGCAGGTTTTAAATACAAGTTTCCTTCTTACAATAGGCGGTCTGTTTTTTATTGCCGAAACCTGATTTGTAGCTTGTTTTAAATAGTTGTTTTAAAGAGTTGGCAGTCGAGCTCCAGTCTGTTAGAGATTCAAGTGCAGTCACAATGGCCATTCTCACAAAATTAATGTTTAGTGAATGCAAAAGAAAAAAAGCCAACATTGATCTATCAATGGTATGAACAAAATGTGAAATTTTCATTCATCCTATGGATGACTGTGATGAATATGGTGTCAGGAAGAAGGTCAACTTCAAGTAATTCAAGAAATGTGATGAGTAGACCAGTCACTAAGTAGTCCTTGAAGAGGTTTGTGCCAATTAACAGGAAGTCACGACAGGCTAATAGTACTAATTTTTTTTGTGCCACCTGTTGGTTATTTGGGTACATTGCAGCTTCATCTGAAAAAATGAATTACGCTCCCCCATAAATGTTGCATAAAGCAAGCGTGATTCACAAGAGATTCACGCGGGAAACCATCCAAACTAAACTGGAACCATCTATGGCTCATCTCCCCTAGAAAAATATGGTCTCACCACATCTTCAACCTGTGCTTTGTCAACAGGCCACCCCTGCAGTATACTCTGTTTTTAGCACCTGGTAATGAATTGTACTCACAGTTTTAATATCAGTGTTAACGGATCATTGCACTTTCAGGTAGTAGTATCTGCTACAAGCATCTACCTGGGATAAATACCACCTCTATGTCATCATTTTGATGTCTCAATAACATTCTCTGTAGTTTTGGGGCACTGAGGATTTTTTGTGATAATTACTAGTGGTTTAAAGTTAGATTGCACCACTAGCTTCCTACCAGATGTATCCCAAATAATATAGCCAGGCACCTTTTTATTTATGATTACCCTCTCTTAGTGTCAGTGCCCAGCTGGCATACTCCGTCACCTGGCCTGCTTGCACAAGTGCTTTATACGTGGTATGCCTGGATCCACCTCCACTTCATACTTCCCTGACAGGAAGCTATCGCCCTCAAATACTACAGTACATATTGTTCCCTGATATGCTCCTTATCCCCTTGTTTCCCCTTCACTGCTTGTGTGTTTGACAATTTTGTCAATGGCCATGATATTTCCTCTCTGTTTTTTCCACAGTATATTGTGTCTTAACCTGCTAATTAGCATTGTTATCTTAGCTACCTAAAAAGCACAGTTAGCAAAATGCTATTTTTTATGCACTAGTAATTACATTCTCTAATTAATTAAGTTAAATAACTTTTTGTATTTATAAAATTGTAGTTGTAAATGAAATCGTATATGTAAATCTCTGCTTGTGTAAGTATTATTTTGTTATTTTGATCATGATGTACATGGTGATTCTTAATATATGGAGTGCAGAAATACAGTGTCTGCGTTTTTCCCCTATTTGATTGCTCTATTCTCTCTGCTGTCTTCACTGGTTCGTCTTCAGTGGAGAAAGGTGAGAATCTCTATTTTTACCTTTCTCTCTCACCTACTTACACACATGAATACATTTATCACATACACTTACTCATCTTGTGGTTAAAATTGTTTTCAAGTATGCTATATTTGTAGAAGATGTTTGCATCTCAGCAAACTTTATCTACAGTAGCCTACAGCAGTTTAATTTCCAGAATATGTTTGCATGTTTCATGTCAATTATAATGAATCTTTCCTCTGCAATAGCTGCTTCTCCCTGGAAGAAGAAAACAGGTAAATTCTTTGTCTTAAAAGACGTGTAAACAAGTGAAAACAAAAACTAAAATAAATAAATAAATATGATGAAATAATTCATCCCTTTATCTTGACCAATCAATAGGAAACTTTAACAATTATATGCTGCTTGAATGCTTCGTGGATACACACATCATTCCAAAAGACATTGAAGCGCTTTTTGGGATATTTTGTAAGGTCTACAAAGGAATGAGATGCTTCACAAATGCAAATGGCATACATCCTTGGCTCCAGCATATATAAAGTACAGACCAGGGGGCTCATGTACTAAGAGTAGCATAGATTTCCTACTGAATTTTTGCATACGGGAAAAACCAGATGTGTCAATTTGTGCGTAAGCATGTTTTCACACACATTTTCGTTGTACATCCCAATTACCGTAAAAGTTATCACACATGCACGAGCACAATACTACACTTCCGATATTTTAAGAACTTTCTTATACCTTCCTTCCTATTTCCTTGTAAATGCAATATAGGCAGTATAGTTTCATTGATATGCTGTCCGTACTTTTAACCTATCACATTATGTGTCAATAAAGCAAGATTGAAGTGCGTTTAAGATCACTCATCCTGATGTTCTAATCCACTTTTAACTATTGCAATATTAGATAATGACACAAGCTGGGATGATTCGTCAACGTAGTTAATCGACGCAAAACATGCATACCGACGTGTTAGAACAAAACAAAGAAGGTGGCACAAACATCGTGCTCCCTATAGACTTCCATTCACCAAACTGACGAAGTTATGTTTACAAAACTCCTAATGTCTGCACATTGTTTCAGTATTTATGATGCTCTAATCTCGCCTTTGGGACGTGTCAAACACCTACCTTTGAAGTACATATTTGACCACAAATTAACGAAATACGGTTTATTAGGAAGATAAACGTAGTGTTTGTACATCTGAACGTTTGTGTGAGAAGTGGCGTACACAGCTTTTTTGTGCGTACGCAGGCTTACATGAGGCCCCTGGTCATTTGATCAATCATTAGCTGAGCTCTGTCAGTCATAGTCACCACTTAAAATCATCGTGGTAATATTAAAAGGTTAGTCAATATATATGCTGGAGCCATAGTTTTATGCCATTTGCCTGAGGAAGACCCAGTCGGGTCGTAATTTTGCAGCAGCACAATAAAATATATGGGAGATTCAGGAGTGTGTGGACAGCCTATTCCTTTGTAGTGTTTTATCCAACCCTTTTGTCTTGCAATTCATCGGTGGGGGTGGTCATACCACCTCTGTTCTGCATCTTATTTGAAGGTCAACACTAAATGAATTATGTGTTTGTTTGTTATTTTACTTGACTTTTTTTAGAATACGAGTCATCCCAGGCCACAGATAAGAAGAGAAGCGTCTATCAAATGGCACTGAGTAAGAATTTAGCCGACTGCTCTTACAGAACGTAACAGATTTGCATAAAGTCTAATGCACAGCAAGTTGGTTGGCAGGATCAAACACACACGTGCTGGTTCTTTGTTTCTTTTCTCTCCCGTTTCCTTCTCTCTCTCCCTCCCTTACCACACACCTACCCCCGTTCCCTTTCCTATCCATCTCTCACCCTCCACCCCCTTTCTGTAGATAAGTTGGATGAGATCCTGGCAGCTGCTCAACAGACCATTAGTCCATCTGAGGGGGGTGCCCAGCGGGGTCATACAGGGAGGAGAGAGCGCAATAAGGGCTATTACACTAACAAGGTACTGTTGCCATGGCAGTGGAACCCCTATCTAGAGGTGGGCAGAGATGTGAGCACCAGGAGGACTGAAACTGCACTCCTCAAACATTAGATACATCTATATTGGAAAGAGACGCTTTGCACCAAGGAATGGGAGGGTTAGAGGATCAATAATTATTTGTGTCGTAAACATACACTATTCAAAATCTACCCTTGCACCTTAATGAGACACAGAGAGTGATCTTCTCTATCTTAATGTACTTAAATCAAAGATAGCTACATTGACAGAGAAAAACATACTTACATACTATTCACCCTACATATTGGATTACATGAAAAAAAGATTTAAGGTAGCCTATATTAGTGTAGTATTGCATATTGTGACCCCAGTGCATTATGTTCTAGTCCTTTTATTTATGGTCAGTGTGGTTGTGGTCTTTTCTCTCCCTCTCTCTTTTCATCTATCTTTTGCCTTTTAGCAAGCAAGTTTTGAACAATCAGGTGTTGGCGTGATGTCATCAGGGTCTGGATTTGGTTATAACCAAGTCCAGTTTTCTTCAGGCCACCCCACCCCGCATGGTCTGATGCTTCGACAGAAGTCCATTGGTGAGCTACACTATTTTGAAAAAAAAGAGAAATCTCTTATTCTTTCCCATGATCTTGAAAACCAGAGAATAGCTAGACTAAAAAGTTGAATCACAAACTGTTGAGCGTGTTCAGTTTTGTAAATGACACAGGCCAAGTGATATTTATTGTGTACCAGTTGCTCAAGGATATTGACTACGCCTACGACAGATCAATTATGTTTAAAATAATTGAGAAAATACATGTACGAATGTAGCCAAAATAAGGGTAAGACTGAAGAATGAAGACCCTTTTTCTCCCTTTCTTGATAATGCTTTTTCTCCACCCTCTCTTCTCTATGACAGGGGTAGCAGAAGAGGAAAAGGGCTTCCTGCATCCCCCCACCATGAAGCTGTCGCGCAGTTTATCTGTTCCTGGCCCTGAGGACATTCCCCCACCACCAGAAACGTCACCCCCAGAGCCCCCACTGTCAGCAGGCGGCAGGAGGTCTGAGCCTACCCACCCTTCCTCGCACTTTCTACCCCATGCACAGACAGCAATGGCACCTCAGCATAGCCGGGCCACCTCGCGCAGAGAGTCGTCCGATTCTGGGTGGAGGGGTGGAAGCAAAATGGGAGGGTTGAGGCGAGGCTACAGCAGTGCCACTCCACCAAATAACATGGCCACTGCCAAGGCTTCTGCAGTGCCACCACCACAACAGGCAGTCGCTAAGACTACGGGACGGAGAGCTACAGGGAGGGGTCCTCTGCTCAAGCAGCCTAAAGTGGAGGATGGAGCTGTGGCAGGCCGTCCACGAGCAGGTCAGGCGCAGGCACATGATACAGGAACAGACAAGAGCTCTATACCCATCCCCACTATCATCGTCAAAGCTCCCTCCACTAGTAGTAGTGGCCGGTCCAGCCAGGGTAGCAGCATAGAGGCTGAACAACCTCCTGACCCTGAACAGGAGGAGGTCCCTGAGCCCTCTAGCCCACGTTCCTCTCCACCCTTGCCTGCATCTTTACCCTCCTCACATTTCCAGGAAAGAACAGACACATCTGGACATCAAGGGGCTAGCAAAGCGAAATGGGAACGAGAACGTTACCGGGACTCACGGCGAAAGAGTGCTTCTTTCTTCTATTCTTCTGAAGAGGACCTATTAGAGGATGTCCCAAATCCTCAAACAGAGAATACATCTCCTCGACTGCGTCCTTCCAAATCCATTGATGAGGGCTTGTTCTCTGGGGATAATTTGACAACCCAGGGACGCAGCATGCCCCCGGCTTTTGGCTTGCCTCAGTATGCTTCTCCACAGACTCACACTCACACCACAACCTTTATCCATCCTCTCACTGGGAAGGTTTTAGATCCGTCCTCGCCTCTGGGGCTGGCACTTGCTGCACGTGAAAGAGCGCTGAAGGATGACCGTCGCACCCGCCGTGAGGAGCGACACTTTGGCAGGCAAATGTCAAGCATGGGGGCGTTTCCATCAACAGTGTCACCATCGAATCTTCAACATAACCCGTCCTCCAATTACACGTACCATCACCAACACCCTTCTGCTCTGTACCATACAGGCTCCTCCCCCACCTCAACTGGCCCATCTCCAATGAGCCGCCCCCAGTCTCCTCGGATAATGAGATTGTCCGGCAGCGGCCCTTGGTCTGGTGAGGGAAGTGATAAAGACAAAGAGAGCTTGAGTAGGGAGGGGATACGAGTGAGGTTCTCTGAGGAAAGACACTCAGCTCTACAAAACCAGTATCAGTATCACAACCAATACCAAACACACCAGTACCAAAACCAGTACCAGACTCACTACCAAAGGGACCTAGAACGAGAGGCTGAGCAGGGGGAAGTTTATGGGGGGGGCCCTTTGCAGTCGGCTCCCCTGTCAGCACCCAATCAGCAGTCTCTGCCTGGCAGACCATCCTTCCTACAGATGGAGAATGACAATGCAAATGCTAACACTAATGCCAACACTAACTCCGTAGGGTTCCCTAACGCCCATGCAGCGCCTCTTCCACTCTCAGCTGGTCCCACCCAGACAACAGAGACAATGGTGGGTGTCGAGGAAGTTCCAGAGGGGGGAGCTGGGCTCATGGTGCTTCCTCCTCCAGCACCATCTGTAGATGTGGACGACGAGTTTGTGTTTGTGGATCCATTGCCGCCACCTCTACAATTTGCAAATGGCAACGATCGTGGCAACAGTGGGGTCCCTGCTTCAGCCCAGAAACAACAGCAGCAGCAACCACATCTTCATGCCCACCATCATCAGCAATCTCAAACCCAGCAGCAACATAAGCTATCTGGCACACAGCAGCATCAGTCAGGTCACCAGGCACAGCAATTAGCACAGCCCGCTCAGTCCCAGCAGGAGGCTCAGCATCTTCCACAAGCCCAGCCCCAGTCAGAAGCACCTCAGGAGCAGCAGGAACCACCTCCTCTTGTCCATCACTCTTCAGTGGCTCACCCTTACCTATTCCCCCCTTCTCCACTGATTCCTCCACCCCAACTTTGCCCCAAAATCCCCCCATCCAACATGGTTGTTTTATCATCAGCACCAGACCCATCCAGTCAATCATTGCCCATACAGATTAGCCAGGTGGTGGCACCCCCAGTCTCCACAAACACACCCAGCCAGTCGTTGCCCCCACAACCACCAGTACCTCCTGTGCTTCCTCAGCCTCCTGATCCTCCTCCTCATCCACCTCATCTTCCCCATCCTCCCCCCTTACCCTCCCCACAGGCCGGGGACTCTGCAGCATCCAGTCTAACGTCTTATGACAGTGAGGTAGCCAATCTCACGCAATCCGTACTCTCGCCATCTCTCCCCTCACCGCAAGCTTTTCCTCCATCCACGTCCCCCTCTTCTCTTAACCCTTCCAATCCTCTGCCAGCCTCCTCCATATCGGCGACATCTGCTCAGTCCCTCCATCGGCCTCAGCCTCTCTTCTTTGCTCCAGCCCAGGGCCAAGACCGTGGCAATGCCTCCCTGACAACTACCGTCACCTATGCTACCATGACGACCAGCCAGGCCCCTTATGCAATTACCACCACTACTGCTGCCTCAATGGTTGGTAATCCGCTTCCACATAAAGCAGTCACCAGCCAGGTAGAGTGGCATGAGGCAGTGGTGGATTCTGGGATCGAGGAGCTGGACAGCCACAGCAGCAGTGACCACCACCTGGACAAACTCGGGATACGTGAAGGAGAGAGAATGGAGAAGAGAAGAGAAAGCATTGAGGTTGGAGGAGAAAGAGTGACTGGTAAAGATCAAGCTCCAATGGAAAAGAGAGAGTCACTGGACTCCTTGGCAGCTTACAAAATGCACAATGATGCCACACACAACCGCACCCATCCAAGTGGCAAGCCAGTCTCACTGCGACGGCAGCCTAGTGCCACTTTTTTTGTCCAGAAACCCCACCGACAGAGAGTGCAAGAGGAAGAGGACCGAAGCCATGGGTTGGATTTGAACCAGGATGGGGGAACAAACGAGGGTGGACAGGGAGGGGTGCGGGCACCACTTTTTATTGACCGTCGGCTAAACTCTCCCCTGGCCAGCATGAAGGCCAGTATCATCAATGAACTCAGCAGCAAGCTGCAGCAAATGGGGGGTTGGCAGAGCCAGAAGGACACCCTCCCAGGCAGGTGAGGGAGCAACCAACATAGGTCAGAGCTTGAGCACCACACCTGATGTTTACATCACTCCTAAGATCTCAAGCTAATCAGGTCATGCCTATCATATCTTGCTGCAATTAATAATTGGGACATATTAGCCCTGCTTAAACTTTGGGCCATCAGCCCAGGAACTTTGGCCCAGAGTACAAGCACTAGGGTGAGAGTTCCTGATGACTAGTGGGCCAAGTAGCTAAATAAGAAAAAATGAAAAGATGCAACCATTCCATGAACAGTTTGAAAAAAAACTCATGGTGACAATTGATTATGATAATGTAAGACTATAACTATAACTTAAACATAGGTATTGTCAATTTCATAGTGATTCTTAAAAAACAGATCATATTAATATCCTTACACATTGTCATCAGAACTCGGGAAAGACCGGCAAAATGGTGTCACTTACAAACAAATCACTTTTTATTAAAATACATTATTTACAGTCCCACACCTACTTTTGTCAGTGTGATATGCTAGTATCCACTAAAGGTTTTTATTATAAAAAACATTGAGCCAGATCAGTTAACTTGCTAACTGATAAGCTAAATATAGTTCCGTAAATGCTGTAGATAGCTATGCAGCAAACGGATAATCTTTTAACTATGATGTATCAACATCCGCCAAGCACTTTGACTGGAATACTTAAATTGTGGTGAAGGATGGGTTGAAAAAGCCTGATCCTTATCTTTAGCTTTTAAAATTTAGTTCACATAATCAGAATCAGAATCAAAATATAGAACAGTACTCCATAATGTCATCATGTAATTCATGTAATTATTTCATTCATGTATGTTGTTTGCATGTGCTCTTTCTGGCAGGTTTCAGGAAGACACCGCATCAATCATGAGCCCCCCTTTACGCTCCACATCTCCTCTTCCTGTCTCGGTCCCTCATGTCATGCATAGGGCCCTTTCTCCTACTCTGCCCCTCTCCCCAACACACCACCCGATTCCACCAAACTTGCCTCCCCTGCTCAACCCAAACATGTCCCCAACTTTGGTCCCTGCCCCTCTAAATCTCCTGCCTTCTACTACTCCTACTGGGCCACCGCCTTACTCGGACTGGACGTGTCCCCCCTCCCCACTTGCCCACACTGCTCCCCCTCTTTCCCCCTCAGCCCTTTCTCACCCTCCTCCACCCCTCTCTCCCTCGTCTCGCTCCCACCCCCCCATGTCTCCATCTTACTCTCCCTACCCCACATCCCCAAAGCATCGCTCCAAGTATCGCAGCAAAGCACTGGAGTTCCAGCTGAACTCCACTGTTGAGCTCCGGCGCTCAGAATTGCACCACTCTCCGAGGCGCCGGGCCCCAAGTCCACTCATCTCCTGCACAGATCGGCCCCAATCAGGGCCACCTAGGCCCTCGTCCCTGCCCCTTTTCCCCAGCTGCATATACAATTCACCATTTGAGCTCCAGCCTCCACTCACCCCCCCTGCTCACTCAATGCCAATAACTGACCCCTTTTTCCCCAGCACCCCACCTCCACTCTTCTCCCCGACCGTACCATCCTCACCAAACCCCCTCCTGGCCTCCCGTTCTCTCTCCCCAACTCACTTCCTGTCTGGTGTCTCCTCCCCTTCCTGTGGCAATTACCCACCCCTTACTATGCCCCCACCTGCCCGGCCCTTTGCCACTAAACCCCTCTCCTACTGGAGCAAGTACGACGTTGCAGATTGGCTGGTGTACTTAAACCTTGCCGAACACCGGGAACGCTTTCTGGACAACGAGATTGATGGCTCTCATCTGCCGTCGCTAACTAAAGAGGACTTCCTGGACCTGGGTGTGAGCCGGGTGGGCCACCGGATGAACATTGAGCGCGCTCTCCGCAAACTCACCAACAGGTGAGGCAGGACGGGCGGAGACCCATGCGGAAAGAGTGAGGGAGCAGAGTGTGTTAGGAGATGAGTGTAGGCGAGAGGATGAGCTACCTTTTTTGTTGTCCGTCTTTCTTCCTCTTGATGTAGACAAATAGCCTGTCTTCTTTTTTGCTGTCTGCCTCTCTTTTTCTCCGTCTTTAGTCTTACTTTTCTTTAGAAGTTAAATGTTAAGAACAGGCTCTTTTGCTGACTTTCTACTAGTCTTTCCCCCTCCCTCCTTGTTTTTCACTTACCTATATATACTAGATCTATCATTGCATAGATCTGTTAATTCCACACTTTTCTCCCAGTATCTATCCAAATATCTATAGAGTTTGCTGTCTATAGATGGTTAAGATACCTTTCTTCTTTTCCTCTTTACTATTCTATATTTCTTATCTTTATTCTTTCTTTTCCACTTCTTTTTTCTTACCTCTTCATTTGCCCTCCCTTTCTCCTAGGCTCTCCTCTCCTTTCTCTGTCTCTACTGTTTCATCTGAAGGACAGAGTGAAAGAATGAAAGATGAGGGAATTCAGAGCTGAGAGAATGGGGGGAAGAGTCTAATAACAAACTAAGCTAACTGTGGGTCTGAGGACTGACAGATTGCATAAAATGAACTGAACTGAACTGAAAATACGAGAGACGTATCTTTTTTTTTGTTGGAGTGATTTCCTGCGTGACTCCCTGTACACCTGTGATTTAACCAATACAATCATGTACAGAGAAATACAGATCTTTTCACAATTTGCTGATACATACACATCATGCACACAGAAACACACACAGACACATACACACTTATTCAAACACACACACACATACACAGAGTACACTTTCACACTTCATGAAACATATCAGACATTTAAGGGATCTGAACAAATCAATCATTCAGTCGATCAGTGTGATTTCATCTGATCATCAATGACTAATCAATGAACACAATTCCATCTGCTAGACAAAGACTCTGACTATAGTGGTGACCAAGCCATTGAAGTAGCTGTGAAGAGGAAAGCTTCAAGCTGTTTTAAATATGCTAGGCACTACTACATGTTGTTTTCTTTTTACACTGGGTCTGGATGACAACTTTTCAGTTTATGGAATTATTATTACATTGTTAATGGATATAATGTGAATTTCTGATGTTATGTTGTGGAACATTGCCCTTCTCACTCCTCACCATTATTGTGACTCCAGACCGGAAGCACAGTGATGATGAGTAAAGTGGTGAAGAAAGGGAGAAGACACAAATTCTGGGATAATCAGGCAGGGTAATATTGTGACAGTGTTGCTGATACGAATGATATTGACCCTGGTGATTGAGTAATAAGACATTAATCCAGTCATGATAATGATGATAACTATAGTTTAAAGTTATAGTTAAAGTTAAAGTTAATGGTTAAGTATGTACACCTTTTTCAAGCTGAAAAAAGGATCTTTGTCTTCCGGATAGTTTGAATCCTGTGGGGGGTCTGTTGGGCTTTTAGTTTCCCTTTGAGATGCTCTCGAGGTACAGTAATCAGCTTGTTGTGATTTCACTGGACACTTATACACACACAAGCAAACATAGCACTTACACAAACGCTTTGATTGATCCATCATCCGTATATCCAAACACGCCTAAAATTTAAAACACATATGCACCCACATATAAACATACCGTGTGTGTTACCAGGAGGTTTTTTTCATAGAATGGGTTCTGTAGAGAGCATCTCTATATATTTTAAAAATAATATTTTAGAACAGTTAAATCTATAAATTAAATTATATGAAGACAATATACAGTATGAACGTGTGTATGCTGAGGTAAGGAAATATATCAGAATTTCTATTGTTTTAATGAAAGATAATAATGCTATATAGATATTATTAAGATATTTGAATAAATGATAAAGAAACTATCAGTGTCTTATTTTTGTACAGTACATTCACACGTTTAACCTACCTTACCTTTTCTGTTAAATCCATGCAAAACACATTCTGCATAATAAAATGAGAGGCTGAGATTTACATCTTTAATTCCATCTGTTCTACTACAATACTACCAATCAGACATGCAGACTAATTAGGTGTAATGATTTAATTATTGGTTAGGCACTAAATGCATTTGAAGTAAAATAATTTACTGAAAGTAATTGCATGCTTTGTATTATTAACTATTATTCACAGAACCCTCTTTTCAGGGCCTGATTATTGGGTTGTTAGCTACATTTTTTGGTACTTGGTTGTTTCAAGGAATGCATTATCACATTGCTGTTGAACTCTGAACTTGTGAACTGGAAACTCCTCACCCCACTGTTACACATGAACACGCACATATACTTGCACTCACACAGAAGCACATGCACACTAATTGGCTTGCATGACTGGTGTCACTTGGCACTGTCCTGTTAGGGAGAATGGGTTAAAAGAAGTTAACATTTCCGCAGGTACGCTCCATGTGAGGACACACTAATTCATTAACACACCACTGCAAGTGTGTGTGTGGGTGTGTATGTGTGTGTGTGAGAGTGTGTGTGTGTGAGAGAGAGAGAGAGAGAGAGAGAGTATGTGTGTGTTAAAGAGAGAGCGTGCGTAAAAGAGTGAGTGAGAGACTTAGGAGTGTGCGCAAGAGAAATAGAGAGAGAAAGCTGCCATCATATGACACTGACTGAGCCAAGTTGAGAAGCAAACTGCTGCAGAGGGAATGAGACAGAGAGAGTGAAGAGAGAAATGAGGAGATAGAAGAAGTTGACAAGCAGAAGATAAGAGAAACAGAAGAGTGTGCAAGTCTCCAACTTTGGCCAGAAGACATCTGAGAGGTAAGGTTTCATCTTTCTTCATAGCAGTCTACCTTTAACATAGCTGAACCAGGACCAGAGTATCTGGTAATTCACTCTGCTGTCGTCATCTGTGCTCCTCGTGTGTCTAATTACTGCATGTAGTAGATGTTCTTCTACATTCATAGCCACATTGTGGCAAATTAAGGATTGTGTGTGTGTGTGGCTCTGTGTGACTTCACGCATTAGTTGGAAAGTAGGTCGAAGAGTAAACATGCAGGCACATGAGAAATTAGAGGGACTATTTCTCTCTGTGTGTATGTGAGTATAGGCATGTATGTTCATCTGTTTGTCTCTGAATGTGTGTAGTCCGTTGCTGGGATGGGCACATATCGCTATGTGCTAAATTAAGCACGTACATATTTTGGATATTTTTGCGACATTCACTGTGTAGTTGTCAATGGAATAAGCACTGAAACATGCTGAATCACATGCTAGAGTCTGTGGTCTCATAGAAGTCAATTAATGAACAGCCCTCCGGACAAATCTTCAGATGAAACACGACGAGTGTATTATAAATATAACTATGCATGATTTATGTTTGTTAGTGCAGTGGCCATTATGAGACAGTAATAAGCTTTGTATGCAACAATGGACACAGCAGACATTGTCCAGTTTTACCCTGTTTATCCTGATTTTACAGTATGCTGGTGCTGCTATTAATATAGTAGTTTTTTTTTTTTTTAATATAGACATATTGCAAGGAGGTGATATTCTTTTCTCCTGGTTGTGCCATGACTCTATGCAGGGTGAGCTACTGTAGTTTTGTGAATGTAAACATAAGTTCCTGGTCTAGCATTCATAGGCAGACCAAAACAAAAGTAGAAAAAGTTGGAAGGAGCCTGTGACACGACATGGGCGGAACTAGAATGGTGAATCAGAGAGCAAAAAGAGAGGGAGGGAGTGTGTGCAAGACAGGGAAAGTAAGGGAGGGAGAAAGGGAGAGGGAGCCATATGACCTTTCGCTGCTGTTTATTTTGGGCTGGCTGCTGTCTCACATAGAGGAATGTGGTGCGGGCTCTATTCCCCCTGACAGCTTCCAGAATCAGAATGCCAACTGTGTCAGCTGTGTAGATGGCCCTGACTGTTTACAGTGGCCCAAATAAGCCTAAATGGCCTGCGCAGATTCCACAGACTCATCTACCTAAACCCCAACACTCATGACACATGGGTGGGATCGGGAATCCCAGCTGGTGGAGGCTGTAGTACAGGAAGAAGCATGTGATGCACAGGGCTGCTCCAGTAATGAGGATGGTTTTTACAGATGGATGCAAATGAGTGTGAGCAACCCCAGGACCCTCCAGAGGATGTCAACAAACTGAGCTTCTGGATGGTAGGCAGGGGGTGGGGGTGGGGGTGTTATTCCAACTTCACCTTGCATTTAATGCAGTGTGATGGCCTAACATTTTTCCATTTCCATCTCTCTCACTCTGACTCTCCATCTCGTGCTTTCGGACTATCTTCTTCATTCTGCCACAGCCTGGGAACTACAAACGTACAGTACAGCGGACCCCTGACTCATTCCAGGCGTGTAATGACATCGTGGCCTGCTTCCAGGAGCGTGCCCGCGTGGAGAAGCAGTACGCCCAGCAGCTCAGCCAGTGGAGTGCCAAATGGAAGAAGATTACAGAGACCAGTGGGTCCTCATGCCCCTCCTCACTCATTCTCACTCAGCAGATGACAAGACTATTAGCAATACTGAATTGATGCAGAAATTACACTATCCACTACGCTCTAATAATAACATTGTTTTTTTAAGTTTAGATATTTCTTTGCATTTACGCTGTATTATTATTCTAATTTTTTTAGTAGATGTTTTGTACGATATAGACCCCAAGATATGTCCTTGGCTACACCCTGTCCTTTTAGGAAAGACATTTCTTCTTGATGTTTAGTTGCCTGATTTTCTTCAGACACTCAACCGCTCAACATGTGGCAAGATTGAATCTATATTTTTCCTCAGTATGCACCATAATCACTACAATTACAACAATACTGTTGGTATCATCATGCCTTTTAAAATAGTGCATTTTTAAATCTCTCTCTGCCTATTTTTCTTTCTTTTCTCTAGGGCCTTTGTATGGCTCCCTAATGCGGGCATGGCAGTGTTTCTTCTCCTCTACCGAGCGTCTCTCCACCCTGCATTCCAACATCTCCCAGTCGCTTGTCAATGAGGAAGGCGAGCGAGTGCAAATCTGGCAGAAGGACACCTTTCCACGCAAGGTGTTCTATGGTTTCCGTGAGGCGTACGACCTTGAGACGGAGTTCTCACGGGCTCAAAAGCCATGGGCCAAAAAGCTGAAGAAAGTAAGCAAAATAGAAATACAAAAATAGTGATGACAAAAAAAGAAGAGAGATGTTTAGTAACTGTTTTAGAATGTTAGAAATTTTACTCTCATGTTTTGTATGCTATAGTAACTATGCTATTTTTTTCTGCACACAGTTTACTTACATTTAGATTGTTTTATTATGGATTGTGTGAGCAATAGTTTGCTTTTTTATAATTGAAAGCGGGTAAAAAAAATGGCATACATGTAGATTAAAAACAACATATTTTGAAATCATGGTTTAACAGTGTATTACCTTTACTGTTTAATGTTAGCTGGATCAGGCCTGTGCCGCCTACCACAAGGCCAGCCAGCGCGAGCAGGTGGCCATAGACCGCGAGAAAGTGGCCAAGGACAATGCTGCCCTGAGTGAGCAGAAGCTCAACAAGATTGTAAAGGCCAAGGAGTCAGCCAGCGAAGACAAGGAGAAAGTGAGGCTTCTTATCCAGCCATCCAGTCCAGTGATTACTGGGACTTACCTCAGCATGCTTCCTCCATACACTATATTACCTGCAGTGTTTGAAATTCTATACGTATATTCTATATGCTCTAAGTATATATACAATATGTGTATGATATACTATTATATATACTCTATATATTATACAGGGCTGTCAAATGACAAAAATTAATCAAGATTAACTTCAGAAAATTATGAACTTTGTGATTAATCAGGATTAAGTGCAAAAAAATACTTTTAAATTGTATCAGTTTCAATTGTACTCAAAAACAGTTGTATGGAAAATGTTTGCTTTGAACATCACAGCAAACTTTATTTACAGTACCCTATTACAGTAAATGCTAGCATGTTCTCTGTCAGTTCTAATTAAAAAACCCTCACCTCTGTTACAGTCTTACAGAAATCATGATGCACACATATTTGGATTTCCATTTTTTTTTATAGGTCTAGGCAAATAACCTATTCTTTCTAAGGTCTAAGCCCATCGGCCATTAACCACTGGATGCATTTCACCCGGAAAAGTGCATTGCAGCCGCATTGCAGGCTATGTAACTGGCCATTGACTGGGTTTATTTTTACAAATTTTAGTGGAGCAGTTTGTAGCAAAGTTCACATTATAAGTAGCTTTATTTTGCATTCTAGTCACCCACATAAAAATGTGTTCCTTATCAATTTTTATTGTTTACATACCCTGCATTAATGGCAACATTTATTTCAATAAGTGGGATTGTGTTTTTAATGTGTTAACTTGGACACCTATATTTTTATAAAATAATACATCATATATCATACAGGATGTGATTTATTACTGGTGTTTTTACAGGCCCATGGAAAGTATGAGAAGGTTCTGGAAGATGTGACATCATATGCGCCTCGCTACATGGAGGAGATGGAGGCTATCTTTGATAAGTCACAGGAGGAGGAGAGGAAACGTATCAGCTTTCTCAAACAGGCCTTCCTGTCTATACACCGCCATCTAGACATCACTAACAATGAGAGGTGTGTGTGAACTGCAAAATGTAGATATCATGTCTATATTTTCATATGCCTGTCCACTGAAAATGCATATGTGTATGCAGTTTATTTCTTTCTGTTGGGTAAAGGTGCATGTATATGTTTGTTACAAGGAGGTACAGTATGTATGTCTGACTCCTAGTGTATTTACATTGTGTAAGAAATCTGCATTCTTCTATAGAATGTGTAAGAAAAGTGCATTGTTCTGTATGTGTGTGTGTATGTCAGTGTGAAGGCTGTGTATAGTGAACTGCACCACACTCTGATGTCAATAAGTGAGCCAGATGATTTACGGTGGTGGAAAAATAACCATGGCCCAGGCATGCCCACGGATTGGCCGAGATTACAGGTAAAATCTATTCATCTGGCCATTAATTTATCCATCCACCCACATGTTTTGTTTGCTATCACCCATCTATCCACTAAACTACTCATTTCATAGTCTAATAACATTTCTACTGTTTTGTCTGTATTGACATATAGATATAGATATAATGCTGTGTTAATCCCTTTGGCTCCTGTAACTATGGCATTCACTGCTAATGTGTGTTTCATAAGGAGTGGGTCCCTCCTTTGCGCAAACCAAAGCGAGGCAAGAAACCAAAGAGAGGACTAGAGGAGAGAACGTAAGACCACTGTGCCACTGCCACACACACATGCACACTAGATATATTGCAAAAGGATGGTGTTGTTTTTTTATTATCCTTTTCCTTTTTCTCTTTACCTCTATCTCTCCGTCTCCGTCTCAATCTCTGTCTTACTCAGAGTGATGATCGGAGGGGTGAAAGTCCGGGCTCTGTTTGATTATGTTGGTGAGGAGGAGGATGAGCTCTCCTTCAAAGCAGGTGAAATATTGAATGTGCCGCATCTGTATAGGCATCAGCCCCTGGCTATCAGCTTAATTATCTATTTCCCCATTGAAAATAGAAACCACACCCGCAAGATTAGTCCCATTGCATTTCACAGAGGACCGATTTTATGCTACATCCTCTCTTTTCAATCACTAGGCTTTCAAACAACCCCCACCAACCCAACCACTATTAACTCCTCATAGTTGTTCTAAATGCAAATCCTGTCTAAACTCAGAAAGAAATACAAGAATTTCAGTTTTTTATGACTGGTGAAGGTAAAACTACTTTCGTAAAGCCTAATTTTCTGTGCATGTAAAGTAGCCTACAGTATGAAACATATGCTGTAATCGGCCATTCTCTAGATACCCCCAGATTAGTGCAGGGAGCATGCATGTTGACATTTGCTTCCCCTGTTAACCCTTTACCAAGTTTCTCTTCCCTGCCTCTCCAGGTGAGCTATTCCTTAAGATTGAGGAAGAGGATGATCAGGGCTGGTGCAGAGGCATGAAAGAGGGCGGAGTCGAGGGATTCTACCCAGCCAATTACGTTGAGCTCATAGACTGACCTCCACCCCACTAGGGGAGGCCGAGGGCTCAGTTGCAGCTACTCCCAACATTGGTTCTTGTTTCCATGGCAACCCCCAGTAAAGAATGTGTGGAGAGCTGATTGTGTGCACCGTTGTGCAAGGAACCTCAGAGAATTCTTGAAATGTTTCGCCCTCTATGAGTGATTGTCTAACACTTATCTTTTTTAAGTGTTTTCAACAAAAGGGAGACTCTTCAAAATGTTTATGGTTGTTGTCTGTAAAGGTTCTTTCATGGGCTTTCTTTCAGGTCATGGTTGTGAAAGTGATAGGCAACTGAATTTCTTTTTGGAGCTTTTCATCTGAAAATCAGTTCTATACTGGAGATAGGTATTTCAAGAAATAATAGACCAACCTCATTAGGATCATTAGGTGACATTAGGTCACATGAATCAACCATTACCTATTCAAACCTATTAGGCTCCAAAATGAAGTGAAGTTAGAAGTCTAGTCTATCTATAGTCTTTAACTTTTTGTCATGTCTGATCCACAAATAGTGTGACACTAGAATGACACTAAAAGACAACAGTAATAAACATTGTAAAGTGTTACGTTATGCGTTGTGTTATGCGCCGTGTCATTTTTATGCCATGACTCATTGTAGAAAAAGCAAAGTGAAGAGTAATGTTTTGATATTAATCCAAAAACAGGTTTACATCGATAGGTTTTAAACAACTGAGCATTTGTTTAATTTCTGTGCGTAAAGGTTACACAAGAATTACATCAACGTTCAACAGTATTTATCTCTCTCTTAGATGAAACTAGTCAAGTACTGATTAAGAAGATGTACATCGCCAACGTTAATGAATTACAATGTACAGAATCAAGCATTCTGAGTGTGCACTGACAATGCCAGATACACCATTCTCTATGTTATAATAAAAAAAAACATTAATGTGTTACTTTAACTGTATGGGAAAATTCTAGTTTAAATCTAAATAGTTTCTAATTAAACCTGGTTTTGGTTTGATAAGTGTAATGTATACCCAGTCAAATGCAGATGTTTACGAATGGTAAAGCCAAAGAACTTTTCTGAATCCCAAACAAAATCCTGTGCCTTTGTGAAACAAATCATACTTTTCTTGCATAAATATGACACTAAAGAGTATAGAACCTACTATTTGGTGACGCTATAGACAGTGATGGTTTGGAGGAACTGTGTGATTCAGTCTTCAGTGATGCCTGTCCCTGCCATCCAGACACAGTGGTGTATCCTGGGAACTGTAGAACACATGCTCAAGACTCTGATGTTTTTTCCCCCTGATATGCTATTTACAGAGGCCATACAGAATGTCTAGCCAATGTGAAACTGAGATTTTATTTACTAAAATAAAAACACTAAAGCCTTAGAAATGGAATCAGTGGTTCTGTCATGAATTTGTGGAGATATAAGAACAAGCAAAGGTCTTTGTTATTGTTATCAGGCAGCACTGACTGGCAGGACTCAGTCTTAACAAAGCACATCAAAAATCACACAAAGCCAAATATAGGCAGTAGAACACAAAAGCAGGTAGCAAGGCTAAAGTTTAGTATAGCTAAAAGTCACAAGAGTCCACAAAAGTAAATTGATTAATGCTTTGACATACAAGTGGGGAAGTCATAGGAAACAGTTTAATAGAGCAGGGTTTTGGTTGGGGAGTAAATAAACAGTTGAATGGCTCTCAACAACTTTTGGCTTGGAGTGTGATTTTGATTTTTGCATTAGGGGGAGGGGGGGGGGGGCACTATTCAATTCAAATACTATCCAACAGTGTTCTGGCTGTTGTCTCACATATTCATGCTTTAGTAGGCTAAGTAATTTCAACATAGTGAAAAAAATATTAAAGAAAAATAACACATGTAGCCCCAAATGTGCAAAATGTTCTGTTATAAAAGTGAAAATATGCTTTGACGCCATCTCGTGGTCATAAAAACGTATTGTGTAGGCACTTCCTCAAAAATGTATAATTTCTAAACTTCCTTTGCTTTTAAATTTCGTTCATTTGTTGTCAAATATGTATGCTAATTCAAAGGTATCCTGTATATGTTTGGGAAGTCCCAAAGGCAAGATTAGTATGATTAGATATGTTCATGTATAGGGGCTTTGGAGATCAAATGTAAGAGGCCTATATCGAGATTCGCTCAACAGATTTCTGAGATTTTTGCATTAGGTCTACTGCAGTTTTTCTGTAACACAGTGCAATTTTTTAGTAATAGTCTAGTAGGGCCTACTCTTTTCCTGATAGAATGGTCTACTTAGAAACTACCGCATGTTGTTTTTGACTGCAATAAATACAAAAGCCTAGAGAAAGACGAGGACTACAGAATTCAGAAAATTGGATATTAAAGATGAGTGTGTAGGAACTATTTTAGAAATAGGATCAAATGTGAAGAAAATGTGTTGGCCTTTTAAATACCTGAAATATAGGCCACTTACACGCCCTTTACAGTATAATAATGGAATGACACTGGCGGTGGCAACAATGCAACAAATTGAATGGCTGCTGCCGTAAAACGTCTATGAAAGTAGATTTTGTGTCTGTAAGTGGAAAGATTCTGATGTAGATAACAACATTCTCCAGGAACAAAGAATGAAAGGGCTAAGGACTATAGATATTTCATTTGGTATCTATATGTTACAGGTTTAATCAATCAAGAGTTTTTTTTCTATTTTATGACTTGGAAGTGTCAAATGCCAACATCCTGTGTAGCCACATTCAGTAGGTGGCGGTATATAAAGAAAAGATAATCCCCATTAATCAGAAGAAGATAAAAGGCATTAACTAATGAATCATTAAAAAGCATCGTCAAGGAAAGCCATAGGGAAATTTAGTGTGGGGACTTTAATGCCCATAATAGTTTGTGGGGTAGTAAACATACTGACCTAAATGGTGAAGCTGTTGAAGAAATGATAAATGATAAAATGCTAGTTTGTTTAAACAATGGTTGTGGAAAAAGAATTAATGTTTTAAAAAATGAAACTTCCTGTATTGACTTGACTTTAGTGGACAAGAAAATTGCCAGTAGATATGAATGGGAAATAGACCATAGTTCCAGCATGGGTAGCGATCATTTCTCAATTACATGCCATATTGACACTGAGTTCAAGATTGAGCAAAGTTGTAGGCCTATACCTCAAAGGTGGGTTTTTAAAAAAGCAGATTGGGAGAAATATGTAGAAATATGTGAAATGGATGGAAATATACCTTTTAATGACCAAACAGTTGATGAAATTAATGGAAGCATAAGTACTTTTATATTATGTGCAGCTAGTCAAAGCATTCCTATTAGTCAATGTCAGAAAAAGCAAGTTTTCTGTTCTATGGTGGAATAATGAGTTTTCTGATGCCATTAGGAACAGAAACAAAGCTTTTAAGGTGCTGAGTAAAACATTAACTATGGACAGTCTTATCAACTATCAAAAAAGAGGGCAATAGCCAGGAAGGTCATAAAAACAGCTAAGAAAGAATCATGGAGACAATGTTGCTCTTCAATTGGAAGAGAAACTACTCTGGATAAAGTATGGATGATGATCAAAAAGATGATAGGCAAATTATCATCTTTCCCCTTCTATACCTGTTTTAATTAAGAATGGCCATCATGCTATTTCAGATGTTGATAAAGCCAATATGTTAGGCAAAGGTTTTGAAGATATACATAAAGGTAACCACCTTAATGAACAATATAAGAAACGAAAAGAGGAAGTTCTGAGAGAAACTAGAAATATACTAACCATCAAAGAACCTCATGTCTCTCATGGACTCAGAGTTCACTAGGCTATATGTCAGAACTCAAAAGGGCATTGAATAATACAGGATATTCTGCTCCAGGAAGCGATCATTTGTTTCATGCTATGTTTAGGAAGTTGCCCAATACTATTCTGGAGAAAATCCAATATGTTCAATAAAGTGTGGAATGAAGGCAAATTGCCAAATATATGGAAAGGGGCAACAATACTTCCATTCTCCAAACCAGGCAAAGACTCAAGCGACCCTGGAAACTATAGGCCAATAGCACTAACTTCACACCTTGGAAAATTAATGGAGAAACTTATAGTAGTGCGTTTGAATTATTTTAAATACATCCATCCTCTTAAAGGATATCAGACTGGATTTAGGAGAAACAAGTCAACAACTGATTCTTTGGTCAAAGTATGCAATGAAATTGAAAATACATTAATAATGAAAGAAGTGATGGTTGCAGTCTTTCTAGACACAGAAAAGGCTTACGATACTATGTGGAGAGAAGGGCTACTGATTGAACTTGGTATCAATGGGAAAATGTACTACACACTACATACGTGATTTTCTCTCTCAGCGATCATTCAGGGTTAAAGCTGGTGATGCAGTATCTGATGAATTCATTGTTGAAAATGTGATTCCTCAGGGATGTGTTATCAGTCCTATCCTGTTTAATATAATGATTAATGACATATATGAGAAACTGGGAGACGGTAATGAAGGTCTATATGCAGATGATGCTGTAGTCTGGAGAAGGGGACGTAACATCTCTTATGACAAGATCCAAAAAGATATCAATACACTTGAGTTGACTGGGGATTCAAGTTTTCTGCACAAAAATCACAGGTTGTACATTTTACCAGAAAGAAAGTTCCTGAAACTTACAAAGTTATAGTCTACAAACAACAACTTGAAAGAAGTAACAAATTTAAGTACTTGGGAGTATGGCTGGATTCCAAACTCACATGGATATCATGTTGATTATATTGTAACCAAATGTAAAAGGTCATCAATCTCATGAAGATGGTAACTGGACAAAGTTGGGGAGCAGACAGGCAGTCCTTAATTAACATATATAAAACACGAGATCAGCAATCGATTATGGCTGTATAGTATATCAGCATTGAAAGGAATTATTTTATATATATTATCTGTATTTCCTGCAGACAATGCATGTGTATCCAACTTTTGAGGTGTGAACTCTCTGTCCTGTGCGTGGATGCAGGCCAGGCTTCTTCCGGTGTTAACCTCATTTACAATTTGGTCTATAGATAATTGATAGTTGTGATCCGTGCGCACAGACAGAAATCCACGCCCAACTTTGTTTGACTGTTGTTCTTTTGAAGTTATAACTGCTTTGAAGTTCTTGTATTTAACCTAGGACCAACTGATGTCTAGTTAGATTCAGATTGTAGCCACTGCGTGCGTTGTAATCTGTGTCTCCCTTGACGTCATTGTATAAGCAATAAACCTTGAACTTTGACTCTCCTTTGGTAACCTGGCTGCGTTGATCTAAAATCTATAGCATAATTTTGCTATCAGCATGTATAACTTCTCTCAGGAAAATTGAAAGGATGCAGTTTACCATATCATGTTGATTATATTGTAACCAAATGTAAAAGGTCATCAATCTCATGAAGATGGTAACTGGACATAGTTGGGGAGCAGACAGGCAGTCCTTAATTAACATATATAAAACACGAGATCAACAATCGATTATGGCTGTATTTGAAAGGATGCAGTTTACAGCTCTGAGGATAGCCCTACAGGTGCTTTTAAAACAACTCCCTCAAGCGCTTTATTAGAAGCCAAACCCCTATTAACTTAAAGGCCCACTATGCAACATTTTTCATTTAATTAATCCGTTTCATACTGTTTAGGATGCTAAAATGAGCCATTATATGGCGAACGAACGGTGTAGAATGCGCCATTGTGGCCTATAGTGGTAGATACAGCACTTGCAATGTTCAGCAGCGCGGACCGCCTCCAATAGAATGCAGTGCAATACAATGCAATACAGCGGTCTTTAGAGGGAGCTTGTGAGAGAAAAAAACAGAACGTTGCTTAGCCCTGCTTTAAGATATGATAAATTATCTTTAACTTATTGGGTCAGGTTAAAGGGCAGTGTCAATAATCCATCTCTTTCTGTTTTAAGGGATTGTTGGGAATATTCTAAAAAATCAAATGGTTTTGGTTGGGATATTGATAAGTTGGTGAACAACTATGGCTTTAACAAGATAAAATCTGGCCCAGTCCTGGCCTTAAGCTGTGTTCCTCCATGGCTACTCCCTGATCCAGTGGTACACATTGGATTATTAACGGAAAAAGAAAAACATCTCACCAAAGCTTTACTGATGCTTGTTTAGGTTTCATGAATAATTATTATGGGTAGCCTGTCCATAGTATATATACTGATGGTTCTAAACATCCCAAAGGAAGGGGGATAGTAGGAAATACAGATATAGAGTGAGTGACTTTTTATCAGTATACTCTATTGAACTGCCCTTAGATGGATAGAAACTAAACCCATCAGTCATTTATTCTGACTCCATGGCAGTTTTACAAAGTTTTATTACTGGTAATGCAATACGTGAAGATCTGATCCTAGAGACAAAGATTCTATTAAATACTGTAAACCTGGGATTGGTGGTTCAGTTCTGTTGAATCCCTGGCCATTATGGAATTCCTGGCAAGTTGCAGGTTAGCCAAAAAAGCACCAGAATCAGAAAGAATAGAAATACACATACCAATGGGAAAAGTGGATGCTAAAGCCTTTGTTCAATCTGAAATCACAAGCAGGTGGCAAGATGAATGTGATTAAGAGAGTAATGCCAGATACAATCATGGCAATCAGAAATGTCTTGGAGGAAAAAGAATCAGCTCTTTGGGTCTTAACCGCTATGATGAAGTATAACCAGATTGAATTTAGGTCATACTGGCCTAAATTCTACCTCATTGATAGGTAAAAGTAATGGTATATGCTCTGAATATAAAACTTTGGAAGATGTTAACCATGTCTTGTTTAAATGTAAGAAGTTTGACCTAGATCTAGACAGAAGTGGAAAGAAATGGGAAGATAATTACATCCATAATATTCTTCAAGAACAAGGAATGAAAGGAATAAGAATTAGACATTCATTGGATATATGTATGATACAGGCTTGATCAAAACGGTTTAGCTTTTGTTAGCCTAAGATTTTTTATTTTTTATTTTAAAGTTTGATTTAAAGTGTCAAAATAAGTCAACGCCCTTTCTACACACTCCTGTGTAGCTGTTCAGTAGGTGGCGGTATATAACGGAAAGATATAATCTGCCATTAACCAGAAGAAGAAGAAGAAGAAGAAGAAGAATTTGCGTCTCTCCTACGTTACGCAAATTCGCTATTGAGTGAGCGGACCAGTAGACTCAGGGCACGGGCAGTCACTCGTCTTGACTGCAACATTAGCTGGTTAAAGCAGCTGCTCTTCATTGATTAAGCAACTTTAGGGAACATTTATATGACAACGTTAAAACGTTTTCATAGCACATTTAAGGAGAACGTAATGTTATTGATTATTGGTGTTGTGGTTTAGACTTACGTGTAGACTAAATGTATTATGTAATAGGCTACTGAAAGGGTACGAAGTTCCCGACGTTCTCAAATAGTAGTTGACGAAGGACAGTTTGGTCACTAAAGGTATGTTAGCCTGTTAACGTTTTCTGAAGTCTGCAGGTTAGGGTAACAAATCCCGTTACGCCAATTCAGAGGTCATCAGCGAAAAGAAACAGATCACTAGTAACGTTAATTGAAGAATTCGTCCACTTAGTCATGTCTTTTGTGTTAGCCTCTAAGCGACTGTTAACAGTAACAGCAAGTTCAACACTTTCCAAGCTGCTAACTGCTAACGTCTCAAGAACTTCCTTCACATGTGTACAGACTGTACATCGAAGCATATGTTCGAATGTCAACCAGCCTTTAAGGTAAGCCAGAAGGCCAGCTTTACTTTATTTAGAACAATGTGAAATTGCTGTCTGCCACGCTTGCTTAAGATTTTGCACTCCAGAACTTCAGACAACTGCTAACATTAGGCTACGTTGTGATTACTGATTCGACCTTGTACATGTCATAACGATTTCCTTCCTATCTTGGTAGTTATGTGAGAGAATCTCCACATTGGTTCAGTATCACGAGTGAAACAAACCCGCCGAAAATTTTGTGAGCGCTGCCATCTTACGGCGCCACAATTTGCTGCGATGCTACTGGTTACTTAAAAGAGAAATCCGGTGTGATTTGGAACTGGACTGTACTGGAAGATGTTACCTCCGTTCACCCCCAGTATTCCGCATTAAGCCGTTTAACCTTACACTGCTTGCTATAGGGGCACAGCTTTGCCTATGCAGCTAAATCGCTATTTTTACACCATTAACAAGGTTCAAAGTTACTCCACACTTCACTGGTAGACTTCTGAGGGCCCTGACATTTAAAACGAGACAATGATAACTTGTGTACAGTGGACAGGTACTTTATTAAAAAGACCGTTTATAAAGACAGTACGAAGCCATTCAAACTGTTTTGGCTAGGCTGCCAAATATTCAGAAATTGAAGTCGGAGCAAGAGCAATGTTTAACCAATTTAATTGCTAGCAAAGATGTAGTGGCTTTACTCCCTACGGGTTTCGGGTTGTCACAACCAGTGGCAGCTGCTGGTCTTCGATAGAGGGGAAGCTCATTGTCAGTTTACATCACAAGATTTGTCAATTTGTGTATATGTAAATTCTGCATTAGCATTCATTGTCTGCCATTGTGTGTGCAGTGCACCTTGCTAGCTGGCTAACTAGTTCACTCCGACCTAGCCAACAACTTAACTATATAACAAAACGATATCAAACAAGAAATTATTGAAATAATGTTAAACTGAAACAAGGAAATGTGAAGGGTGTGTTTTATTTACAGTGTGAGAAATGTACAAGTAATCACCGATGCAAAATGCCAGCAAATGGTTCACAGCTTGTCTTTGCTCAAACTTTGCTTGTAAAATCCGCGATGGGACTGACGCAGAGCAGTGAAGTGACAGTATAATAATAATCTCAACCATCTCAACATACTTGTCAATCAAAACGGGACTCACCCCCTCAACTCATCCTCCAATCATTATACAGAAGCTCAGCATCTGGGCCAGCCCAACCCCGAGAACGGCTCCATTCACCCCCAGAGACGCTGAGCGTCCGGGGGCGGGACAAAATCATGGCATTTATCCAATAACCGTCAAATTTCGAGTCAATAAAAAAAAATGTCCTATTGAAGCACACGGACGCTCAACGTCTGTGGGCAAAACCATGCTGTTCTTGCTGGTTCATATCACAGTAGAGACACTAGAGGGCAGAAAAGCGCCCGCCATTAAACCAAACAAAGAAGTAATTCTATGGAGAAAATGCACTGATGAACACGGCACTATGGGAATGTATGAACAGGTAACAATCAGTCAGTTTAAAGTAGGCCTAGCTTATTCTAAACGAACATGTTCTAACGCTTTTGTTGTCAATAAAATGTTAACACAACCATACATATTTGACCATTTATTTTTTGACATATTAGGGGAAGCTGAGCTTCCCTTGCAGTCTTAGAGAAATCTGGTCACAACTAGGGTTGGCCGATATGGACCTTAGCATGTATCATGGTATTTGCTGGTATGTATCACGGTATGGCGATATGATTAAATTCAACAGAGCCTGGTATAAAAAACGACAAAACTTAACTCATTTAATAAAATACACTCCTCTTAAATTGTAAAGTGCACCTTTATTGGTAACAAATTGTGCAGTACATCTAGTGCAGGCCTATTCAATAGGTGGCCCGCGGGCCACATGCGGCCCAGACGTGGTGCACATGTGGCCCGGACGACGCTCCAGCAATAAAAATTAACACCATTAACACCAAACACCATTCACGAGCCTCCAGAACGTAAATTGGGTCTTTTACAGAGGGTGAGTTCGTAAACTGACATGACGCTATTACAAGTAGAGGAAATACTTTAGCGATAGCCAATTCAAAAAATGACGCGTGGCAAACTGACAAATTTAATTGAAAAGTTTTACATTTGATGCAGGCTAGGGAGACTAGCCGGTGGGGGAGAGGATAAGTTACAGTTGTCCACTCGAGAGACCCGTGTTCGAGGCTATACGTCTGCCCCAGATGAAAGAATTGTAATATTCTTGTAGTCTCTTGTGAAAATGCATGTTTGTTTGTTTTTTAATAAAGATGTACTCCAAGTTTATTGATTGATAGTTGTCACATAAGGTCATTTTCTGAGCCAAGTAATGTGTGCAAGAGATAAAAAAGGTGTGAAAACTTGTGCACAACGTTCAGAAGTAGGCCTATGTCAATTGTAGGCGACCTATTTTAGGCTTATCTGATCTGTACCAGTCCATGATGATATGAATCATGATGGGCTAAATTTCACACATGTAATGCTGCAAATGCACGCTATAGGTTATAGAGTTGGCAAGTGACCTGGAAGTCTGTAGTTTTTCTTGTTAGCATTTCACGACATCCGGTTCCTAAGTTCAGGAAAGTAGACGACCTCCGCATTCGATGGAGGATGTTAAAAAAACATGTTATACGATGGGTTTGCAAATTTGCAGTCTAATGACAAAATAAATAAGATGTTGCTATCACTAGGCTAAAGAGGAAAGCCCTTTTGACTACAAGTTAGCCGGCCGTCATGGTAACCAGAGCTATATAAACCGCGCTAAACGACATGTCATCCTGCAGTTTTTTTTTAAAACAAGCTTTGTGAAAGATTTGCCAATTGTTGACCGTTGTAATCGTTGTAAATGACACTGAATCATTGTAAATAAAGAACATATTGCATTTTAAATAATTTTACCGTCTTTTTTCGAAATTACGTCAAAGGTAAGAGACAACTCCATGTAGTACTTAATTTTTCGCTGTTAGCAGAGGGATAGCAACATTCATTTATCATCGTTACAATGCGTCTAAAAAACACACCAGACTATGTTGCTACTCATTTTATTGATGAAAAACGAATGCCTAGGTCCTCGTAGGTCAGACACTGCCATATTTGTTGTTTTGTTATTTGAGCCATTCATTTTCCCATAGGGGTTTTTGCTTAGGAACCGGAAGTAGGAAAATGCTAACCCGTTGCATACAGAATGACGTGGTTCACTTGCCAACTCTATTTGGTAAAAATTAAAAATAATAGCCGCTGTTTTTCCTCTCATCAGAATGTGACTAGTCTTCACAATATGTGATCCTCGTACCCGGGATGCTTGCATGATTGTCTGATAACAAGACCACTACACCATCTCACCTACGCCATCTGCGGGAATATGCAGTCATATTTCAAGAGGTCATAAGAACAACTTTTTAAATACAATTTTAATTATTGGAAATTCAACTAAACTAAACAAGAATCTGATATACATTCATTTTTGCTGACACTGCCAACTTTCTTTGCGGACAACACTGATAACCAAGCGAGAAGAGTGAGGAACTTTTTGTTTGAGACTCCGTTTGCTGCAGGTGTGTATTCTCTGGGACACCGCTTAAAAAAGCCTGAAAGTTAACCTGTCACGGACCAGGTTAGTTCAGAAGCATTAGTTACCCTAGCAACTCAGCCAAGATTGGCGTTAGCGAGGGTAATGGAACCGAACTCTCTCTAAAATTAGCGAGGTTTACCAAATTTAGCCGGGATTTACAGTTAGCTCGCTTGATGGAATACCCCTCTGATCTAGTACATTTGATATTAACCAAACTATATCAATGCAAAGCAGTCACCGTTGCCGTCACCGTAAAGTTTGCAAACTTTACATATTAGTCTCTTGGTTCACGTCTTTTTTACTGAAACCAAACCACGTCCATATTACAGAGGTACCTCCCCGTTTAGCAATGATCTCATCTGTAAGCTCCGCTTCTCCTTCATTTATCTCGGCTTCCTCTCCGCCTTCAGCATGCTGTTTTGTTGTCTTCTTTGCTCTGAACTACTCCGCTACCACTGTTTCACGTGTTTCCCCTGAGGCGCCGGGGACGCGCATAGAAGGTAACGAGTCGCACACAAAATGTGTCATCAACTCCTTTTACGTTTAAATTATTATTTATTCCGGTGTAAGGCCTTTTTTTATCATCGGAAGTATATATACCGGTACATAAAAAATATCACCCAACCCTAGTCACGACCAAACGTTAGTGATTGGGTAAAATCAGGACCACGCCTCCTGCCTGAAATCGATTCTGAATGGAGTAGGTCCAGACCCTCTGTACGATATTAGTGCGAGGGTATGGTACAACCAGGCTAACAAATTGGATGCCTGAAGTATATTTTGTGTGTCTCCTACGTTACGCAAATTTGCCACTGGGGCGAGCGGACCTCTAGGCTCAGGGAAGTCTTGACTGTAACAACTGGTTGAAAAACATACTGAAAAACACTTCCTGAAAACACTATATTAATGCTGCGTTCATGTGCTGTGGTAGTTATGGTAAATACCAAAAGCCGACGTAAAAAGTGCACATGAACCCCCTCGTGGTATTTTCTACTGGGCAACTCGTAGAATTTTTTGATACACGAGTTGACGAGATATAACCTTTGAACTTTTCAACATGGCAGCGAGCAGCGAAACAATTTGGAATGAGCACTGTGCAATATTAAACATGTTTTGCTACTGTTAGTGGATAGTTTTTGCCGTCTATACAATACTGTGTCATTGACCATTTTAATATAATGGGTTAGCACTTTTTCAGTTTTAAAAAATACTGTTATGGTTTGGATTTAACCTTACCTACCCAGAGCAGATGCATTTTACATGTTGTAGGGTAATGGATTTTAGGCAACTTAAAATGGTTTTACCCAATAACTTCTGAATCTGTAAGTCCATCTTTCATTTTTCCACAGTACAACAACAAAAGCATGTGAACACAACACACTGGTAAATACCACTTTAAAACTGGAAAATATCATCTTTTCCATAGCACATGAATGCAGCATTAATCTTGCCTTTTTTATGTCCCTATATAAAACAATAATGCCATGGCAGCTTACAAGCTTCACATGGATCATCATGGCCAAGATGAAAATGGGGAAATTTCTTGCTTAATTCTTCTGTAAACGTTTACATTTTGGCATAGCTGCAGATGCTGGGGAGGGCTACATCAGTGTGGTAGAGAAAAATACCTATTTGGCCTACATGTGCTTTGCCTATGGTAAACCAGGCACTCAAGCTACCAAGTCACAGTGTAGACTAAAAATGTTTACAGAGAAGACTCTCAATCAATGACTAGCTCTACTAGTGTTGCACGGTGCATCGATACTTCAAAAGCATCTCGATTCTTGGAAATTAATAATGTCACGATTCCTAAATTTATTAGTATCGATACTTTTGAAAATTTCCGTGTTCCAGATTAGTAAGAGACGTATTTCATGTTGCTGTGTGCAATGCACCTTCCAGTGCCTCCCTATGGACGTCTGTGTGTTTTCTCTTCACACACGCAACAAGGAAGCTGCTGCTGCAGCTGTCATTTGACAAACACTACAGGGATGGCTACATGTGCGAGTGATACAGTGGCCGCCGGTCCACGACTGGTTGACAAAGATGAAGCGAGGAGTGAGATCTGGGGGTACTTTGCCTACCTTGCTGACAGTGAGAGCAAAACTACCGATAAGTCGAGACCTGTTTGTCGTCAGTGTTACAAAGAATTCCAGACTAAGGGAGGCAACACCTCGAACTTGGCAAAACACTTGGCCGACGCCGAGTTGTAAGGAGTTTAAAGACCGACAGGTTAGTATGTGAAAGATAACATGATCACGTTCATGCCCTTATAATAAGTAAAATGAGAAGGCTATAGTTTATTTTGAGTGACAAGTCACTATTTTGCACCACTGTAGTTTGACGAGGCTATCTAGAGAAATAGTAGGCTAACGATGGGCATTATCCTCATAGATAAACATTAGCCTGCCTACCGCTAATTCAACCTCTCTGAAAACGCAACTTATATGGATGACGTTAATAATTTGCAAGCTGCTAAAATAAAGCATACAAAACATCAGCTAAAATTATCTGGAGGCTATATGATTATAATCAGAGCATGTGCATGTTTGTCAGTGCTTTATTTAGCCTGAGTTATTACAGCATTTAAAGAGCACAGACCTACTGTGTAAGCAAAGGAAGTGTAGGCCTATGTGAAACGCCTGCAAATACGGACTCCAAATATAAAATTAACCATCAAAGAAATCATACATTGAAGTACAGGAAACATTAGCCTATATTAATCCATATGTCACAGCTTAAACATTTAATATATCTGCTGTTCATATGTTCATTTATTAGTGTTATGATTAGAATGTTGCCCCAGTTTTAAAATAAAGCACATCAATGATATTTGAGAGTGTTTCTCCCTTTTCAGGAAAAGTATCGGAAAAGTATGAAAATCGCAATTCTTGACTTGGTATCGGTATTGAAGCAATAATTTTGGTATCGTAACAACACTAAGCTCTACATCAGACTGTACTTCACTACACCCCATACTCACTTTTACAGAATGCAAAGTGAACTGAAGCCCCGGGGAATGACGTGATTAGTTTGTGAACAAAATAAATGTGTAATCCCTTGTTTCAGGCAGTTGAACGAAATCCCGGACGACACTGAAACATATTTTATGTCTCAGTAAGAGTACATATCTGGGCAAATGAGGATGTCTGGTCAACCTAGACTAGACACACTAATAGTGATCGAAATGACTATGTATTGTCAAATACATTATCAACATCATGTAACTACTAGGGCTGTCAAATGGTTAATTTTAATTGAGATAATCTCAACGCTCGCAACATCACAGCAGACTTTATCAGACTTTATCTATCTACCACTAAAAGCAGTTTAACTTAACCTAGATAAGTGAAGGTAAACTCGATACTGTATCTCATGCAGGCTACATAACTGTCCATTTTGTCGTTCATTTAGCAATTTGAGAGCTGCTCTTGATGGATCTCTTGACTTTCAAAAACGGCACAATGAAAGATAAGAAAAGAGCTGGACAGAAATTAGGGATGTCCCGATCAGGTTTTTTTTGCCCTCAAGTCCGAGTCATTTGATTTTTAGTACCGATCTGATACTTCTATACATAAAAAGAATAAAGAATCCTTGATGTTCCTTATTTTTTATTTAATAAAAATCTTATTTTAACATTCAACAACTCTGTTTGTATGTTATTCCATGCTGGGAATGGCGAGTAGAGTGACTCTTAAACAATAAAAATTCAACAGTAAAACCCAGTCAACTCCTTAGCTCGGACAACATGACATGGTAATCTGAGATGATCTGATTCACACCTACAGTAAATATACATTGCAGCGAAAAATGTGGTTTTGATTCATTTAGATAAGGATGGATTTATATTTATTCGTCACATTGACACACAGACATTACAGGAGGCTTTAAAGCAAGGTGGTCAACTCTGAAGTGTTACTGGCTATTCCTATGTAACCAATATCCAAGGAAGAGAGATCAAAAAGAACAACTTCATTTACTTTCTTCCACTGATTACAGAAATTCTTTTTTGGTTAGAGCACCTTTGCTCCACCACATATTTCTCCAAAATTAAACCTATTACGTTTTGGGTTCCAAACACAGACCATCCAAAAAAATAATCATTCAGATTGGTCTATTTTGCAATGTAAACCATTGTTGTCTTTGTGGAGGTCTTTGCTCCTTTTTTTAGCACCCAAGAATTTATATCCCTGGTGATGGTTAATCAGTATTTTTATAATTTTGCTTTTAGGAACCAGTTACATTCACTAATGCAATTTATTGCACTTTTTGTTACAGATCAGAAAGTAAGGTAACAGTTAATTTCATTAATCGTGATGGAGAGAAAATTACAGTACAGGGCAACCCGGGAGACACCTTACTGGATGTAATCGTAGACCAAGACCTGGACTTTGATGGATTTGGTGAGCTAAATTTGCCATGTTGTTTCCGTTGTTCCTTTTGTTGTTACTGTGCCTGACTATTTTTTTTGGCTGCAGTGGAGGTAGCCAATTAAGTTGGGCCAATAGTAAATTTAGACCAGTACAGTAGTAAATTTTCAAACCCCCATGGTGGTGGTGGCGCAGGTGGTAGAGGAGCCGTTCGGTGACCGCAAGGTTGCAGGTTTGATCCCCACTCTACCACCCCATTGGTAGGCTGGAGCCTTGCATGGTAATCCCCTCCACTGGTGTGTGACTGTGTGTGATTGGGTGAATGCCATAGCAGGCAGCCCGCATAGAGGCAGCGGCCTCTGGCATTTTAGATTAAAAGGGAGTTGGGCTATATTATGGGCTATTTTAAATCATAGTTTCAAATTTATCTTTATTGATGCAGTCATTGCTTAGAGTTATTGGAATGATGTGTCACTTCATAACTTGCTTGTGTCATTTAATACGAGCTTTTTCTAGGGCCCTATGATTTCCTTGATGTGGTAACTGCGGACGAAATCACGGAATCTAGTCATAAAAAAACGGAATTTACTGATAACACGGAATCGAACGGAATTCGGGCATTTCCGCGTTCACAAAATAAATGTGATCGCCCACTTACAAGACAAACACGGTTTCTGCCCGCTTTTGTCACAACTTTCAATTTCAATGAGTCTCCGAGGTTGCCTAGAGACCATATCTTGTTAATCACGTGAGTTTGTTTCTAATCCTCACAGATGCGAGGGATACGTAGCCAGCCTCTGCTGCAAAATCAGCAGCTTCTAAAAAGTTACGAAATACGCGATTAACCAAAGATTTTAGAGCGGAGCGCTTGACTGCCAGATTTCAGGCAGAAATATATCCAAACAATTATTATGCATCTGGCCAACAACTTTTCTGCAAATGCTGTTAAGCTGTAGCCTATTAAGTTAATGAAGTTCAGCTGTATAATGAAAAAAGGGTAACACTTTATTTGAAGGGGTCTACATAAGGGTGACATGAGCCTGTCACAAACATGACATGACACATATCATAAACATTAATGACACTTCATTCATGTTTAAGACTGCTGTCATTAAGTGTCATTCGGTTTTTGTAAAGTCTACATCCCTGTCTGCTTTTCAAAAACCGAATGACACTTAATGACAAGTCATGAACATGAATGAAGGTTCATTAATGGTCATGATACGTGTCATGTCATGTTTATGACATACTTATGACACCCTTATGTAGACCCCTTCAAATAAAGTGTTACCGAAAAAAGTTGTAATGGACTTTTTTTCCCCAAACTATTTTTGGATAAACTGTTACTTTTGAGTTAACAGTGGCTATAACAGATATTTCTGTGTGTGTTAAAATGAAACTGTTCATTTGTGTGGTTATGTGTGGTTGTGTTTGTCATTGACTTTTAGAGCTAAATATTGATTAATAGTACATTTTTGCTTTTTTCTCATGCACTCAAAAATTAGACACTTATTAAGATAACTAAATATGATTATAACGTAAAACACAGAATTCAGAAAAAAAATGGAAAAAGTGGAATTTAGGAAAAAATAAAACGGAATTTGGGAAAAAATAAAATGGATTTCATAGGGCCCTATCTTTCAGAGCTGTGCAAGTAATACTTCACATATTACTGAGAGTGTAATGCTAGTGGAGAAATCTGGTGTGAATCAGTTCATAGTCCTGTGGTCTGAAGCGACCTTGAACTGGCCTTTACTTTTAATATACTTGTCTACCAGAAAAATATGCAGACAATAACAAAAGTATTGTTATAAACCGTAGCAACTGCATCGATTATAGTATGTTATTAAGATGCAGTTTGTTCTTAAGCGTTATTCACTCAGGAAACTGTCCAAACTAAATCAGTACCACCTGTATGTCTTTGAGGCATGCGCTGTATTTCCCTTTGTTATATTTAATTGACAAAGCAAAGCCTGGGATTTGTCATCTACCTTTCCTCTTACCCTTTTAGGAGCCTGTGAGGGGACTCTGGCCTGTTCCACCTGTCATTTAATCTTTGACCCGGAGGTTTTTGAGAAGTTAGGAACAGTAACTGATGAGGAGATGGACATGCTTGACCTTGCTTATGGCCTGACTGAAACGTGAGTATCACCCATGTCGGTGTTAGTTATGTTATGACTGTAATCACAAGTTCAACAGTTATGTATATGTCAAAATTGGAAATATTGTAACCCTATGCTTGTTGTGGTCGTATCATATTGGTTTAATTGCTTGTTGGTTGGTTAAAATGGGTAGAAAAAAGGCTTTTCCTCGTCCCATTTTTGCCTGAAGACACATCCTAAACTGTGGTGCCTCAGCAGACAAAACCTTTGTTGTACATGGATTTCAAGAAACTGCATATGACAAGCCCTCGACCACCCATGTTCTGTGTTTTTCCACCTATTGGGTGAAGGGAAGCACCAACTTCAGTTGACTGTTGTACTGTAGAACACCGAATCACCAAAACCATTTAAAACAACTTGAATGGCATGTTTTGACATGTTCAGATCAGCTCTTTACATGAGCTTGTCAGTGTGTGAACACGGAGTAAACAGCGAGCCAAACTCTTATTCACGAGCCAGGAACACAAACAACTTTATTTTTCTTCTAGGTGGACAAGTGAAAAGTGAGTATACATCATGACTAAAGTCACAAGCAACTTGTACATCTAAAGACATTGCTGCCGTAGTCGCCAAAAAAATTTAACTTGGGAACGAATTGACTTGCATGACATCTACCTTTCTGCTGCTCCATGCCGATGTAGTACCAACAGTATCCTCATACTGTAGGATCACCAAAAACGTGTTCATCTTCTCCCTTTACAAAAAACCTTGGTGTGTCGTCTTATACAATACACTGAATATTCCCCAGCATTGTTTAATTTTATGAAATACAATTCCCAAATATATTCCTTTTACATGGACTTAAACCTGAGGACCTAACACTTCCACATAGGAATGTGTAAATAAGTAGGCTGTAATACTTACTAAATGTCTTTTTTTTTGTAAATCATTAATAAACTATTTAAACAAGAACTTTAGGCTGGTTTTTCTGGTCTGCGCTTTTCATCGTTTACATTTTAGTTCTGCCAACATTTAAATTGTGTAAAATAAATCCAGGCGTGATTACCTTTTCACTTGAAGACAGTTAATTACAGAGTGAAAAATGGATTAATTATAATTAAAGGGTTAGTTCGATTTTTTACACTTTGAGTCCCTTTCACAGATTGTCTAAAATGCAATAGAATGGTTGACACCAAAATTTTGACGATTGCTCTTGTCTCGGCTATTCAGGAAATGTAGAATCGCCTCTGCCTGCTTCAAAATGGCTAGCAATGTGCATTTGTTGTATCTATCCCAGGGGTCTTCAACCTTTTTCAGCTCAAGGACCCCTTGGCTGTGAGAGAGACTGAGCACGGACCCCCACACCTATGGAGTAAGATTACTGTCAAAATATTTGTGTATATTGATACACTTGCGTATTTAGTTGTGCATAAAATAAACATTTGTGAGTTCTCAAATGAGTTCAGTCATGCATAAAATATACGAATTCAAAAATTACATGTACAAAATCAAAATTTCAATACGCCTCTCAATATTACCTGTAATAATACCTGGCCCACCTCAAATCCTGCCGTCATTTGGACTCATTTCATTTCAACTTTCTTTAGTCGCATAAATTCGCCCTATAACAGAATGAATGATACAATGGTTAACTAGCTGGATATATTCAGCTAAATTCAGGCAAAGCTTCATTAGCTCAAACTGATACAGACAGAAAGCCTCTTCCTCGTGTGTAAATATAACTTCGTCTTTCAGAAGGAAACACGAGATTGTCGTTATCGTTTTATTGTGATGGAACGTTGGATGAATGAATTCGCGCAGAATGCCTTGAAGTGCAAAGACCGCAGTCTCTCATAAAAAACAAAGCAAAACATCACACTGAACAAATACCCTGCAAAGTTCAGGGTCCATCAGTTCCGACAATGAACAGACGAATCAAACGTAATTTATCTCCCGTAATGAAAAGAACGAGTTTGCTGAATACGAAGCTATTTAACTAAAACGCACGGGGGGAACTGTTCTTTAATCACGATGATCCAACTCAAATAAAAAAAGATCACAAGGGTCACATTTTTTATTATAGTGGGACGAAGAATTAAAGATAACTGATCAGCTACCAGGTCCAGTGAGAGCACTGAACCTGGTGAGTGGAAGAGAGCTTCTCTATTCTAGGACTGATGGAATTTGCGAGGCAATGTCACATCAGGCTCAGGCTGAAGTGGTGACCTGTATTTGTACATTTATGCATGCTAATGTGTTTTGGCATAGGTTAGCAAAATGTTACGCAGGGATCACATGATCACATGCATGATTCATGGGTAGCCTACAATGTGTTATTTAAAAATGAATATGAAGCAATTTTCTTTTGAACATTATGTTAACTATGACAAATTTTATTTTTTGGAAGAGAAAAAAAATGCTTCAGACGAAATATTTTCGGGGACCCCCTGCAGTACCTCCGCGGACCCCCTAGGGGTCGCAGACCCCCGGTTGAAGACCCCTGATCTATCCTTAAAACATAGTTAAAAAAAAAAAAAAAACGCTTTAAAGAATAAAACGATTGTCTTACTATATCAAAACAAAAAGATAAAAAGGGCAACAAAAAAATTGTTTAAAAAGCAATTAATTTCCATGCATGAAAAGTTTGGTACTAATACATCAACTGATTGGATACATAACACACACAAACATCACATGCTTGCCACATGCAGGGAATGACTTCTGTCTCCTCTCTTAACCAAGTCACAACCTTTTGCAGTACACATGCATAACTCAATACAGTTGTGACACTGCCACATAATGTTAGGATTCCCTGAATCTAAATTTTATATGCACAAATATACAGTAAATGTTGCAACATTTATTATTTTGGGGTTATCCATATTTTCTTTCTCCATTTCTGTTGCCCGGCCTGGCTTTGTGTGCGTATGATAACGCATAAGCTGATGTTTGTTTTGAGTTGACATTTGTCTGTAGTCAGCTGATATGTT
>JAGFZM010000024.1:368171-445671 GCA_017657215.1 Limnothrissa miodon
CTCATAAAAAGTGTTAATAACCCTTAAATATCTAGGTGGTTGTTACACAGTTGTCAGTTAAGCATTATTGCATGAGTGGGAGTGGTGTTGTTAGCCATTATCGCTACGGCTGTGGTTCGCCGTAGTCAAGAAGCCAAAGGCTGAGTTCCGTAGGTATCCACAGCCGTAGCGATATTGGCCAACAACACCCGACCACGAGTGCACTAATGCTTTTATACAACAGTTCCATTGCCAACAAAAAAAGATACCAGAGTGCATTTTTAGGAAGGATAATTTATTATTTGCCATTTTTTTATATTTTTTTTAGCCCAGTTCCTCCGCAATGTGAAGTAGGCCTAACCCAGAACGCGTGTGGTTGCTAAGCAACAAATAGTTCATTTGCAAGATGAGACTGCTTCACTGTAATGCTTTCGTGTCGGCTCTTGTCAATGCTGTCCAGCTCGTCGGGGGTTTAATGGGGCGCATCTACAGTATGTGCTTGCCTTTCCTGTTCTTCATCTGATGAATATTCATATTTTAGATCGAAAGTTATATTAAATATGTTGTCAGACATTTTGCTTGTTTGTAGCCTCTGCTTTCAATGCGCGTGAATGGAATGTTGGTTTAAACTGCTAAATCAAAGAACATGGAATGCCGTTGGCAGAGTGATTATTAGCTGTGAAGTCGCCAGTGGGGATATTGTTCAATACCACCACTAATTGAACGTGTGTCGTCCAATCAGATATTGCTACATTGTTCGACCGGACCTAACTGTTGTGTAATAATATGCATACCATACAGTATATCAGTTCTATCCAACTCCTACTTCTGTTTCTCCCACAGGTCCCGTCTGGGTTGTCAGATCTGCCTGACAAAGGCATTGAATGGTATAACTGCCCGGGTGCCAGAGAGTGTTGCTGACATCAGACAGTCTGATGGCTCTGCCTAGAGTCCCCCCCCCCCCTTTTTTTTAGCATGTGGAACTGCAGCCAGCCTATATGTGATGAACAAAACTGATAGGCCCATAGTGCCTTTTTTTATCACCACTAAACTGCAGCCATGCAGAATTTGAATGTTAACAGTGTTCTTCTTCTGATTAGTGCTAACTTTCAAATATACATTCAGCATGGCAAGTGATTTGAGAGGCACCCATGCCACTCTGACCTCTGTCTAGTGAGATGAGGCACCAACTTTAAATTAAAACCCAAATACAGTTCCTGATGTTAATTGACCTTAAGGGAAAATCATGGCTTTAATGTGTAACATTTTCTTGTAATTTCCATCTACTACAGTAGGATATGAACTAATATTTGTATATCCAACACATCAAGATGAATCCTATAATGTTATTGTAATATATTTGTGTAGTTTAAAATTATTTTCAGATAATAAATGTCATTGTAATGACCATTGGCTTTTTTTTTTCTTTTTTAAACGTACTCGATGCATGAATTCCGGGTAAATGTACCTGCTTTGTAGTGACTTAGTTGGTTCAGTATCTCATTACCTTTAGGCTGCTGATGTAACTGGTTGCTGGAAGCTGATATAAAAGGATATGAAGGATACCGTAAATACAATATTGTAGTTTAGTTATTGCAGTGTTAAATCCCACACCTTCTAAATCACATGACGTTTGACGCTTCATTTGCGGTGCTGCTGTTTCAAAATGGGGTTTGATTATGGCGGGACATCTTGACGTGTACTATGAAGAACACTCAAGAGTTTTTGTCAGTGATTGAGTGTGTTTTTTTTAGAAGTGTTTTCAAAATTGTTTCGGTGGTCCATCAACTCATAACAAGATGAACGATACTTGCTGCATTTGCTCTGTGGCCCTCTATCGGCTTTTATGGCCCTAAACGAGTTTGCCCAATCGGGTAGCGATCTGTAGTTCAAGTAAAACTACAATTGTTCCAATCTGTAGAGGGTACGATTTTCAAAACTCCTTGGTGCTACTTTAACTGTGTTCTAAGGTGTTAATGTAGACTAAGATTTTTTCCTTATAAGCATTTTAAGCTTACATGAGGCTTTGAGAAATAAACTATTTTGCAACACATTTCCTGAAATTTGTTAAACTATATAAGCTCATCTGTTTCCAGGGTACTTGAGGTTGTTTGTTAGGATGTGTAACAACACATTATGTAATAACTCCGCATTATGTAATAGCCTGACAAAATGTAATACATTTTTACTCCAATATGTAAAATTTACGCATTATGTAGTAATTTACGCATTTTGTAATACATTTCTTGAACGCAATATGTAATATAATTTTTTGCATTTTGTAATGCATTATTACAGATTGCGGAGGCTATTACATAATGCGGGACCTGAATTTTTTTTTTTTTTTTTTTTTTTTTTGAGCAATTATTAGATGACCAGGTGCTATTTTACTGAGCCATGGCCTATTCTAGGTCAAACTCATGTTGGATTGTAAACATGTTTACTACACTACTCTTTATGAATAGTTTTCCCTGCATATTCATCATGGGATTAGTGTGTAAGCTTCTGTGCCATAGGTGCCTTGTTTTTCATTCTCTTGAATTGTAAGTCTTCCATTTGGCCCCTGAAAAACATTTTTTGTAAATTTACCACTTTATAATCATGTGATAGTTGAGTATTGCTGTGACATAGCTAGCTTATTTTATTGTTTGAAAATATTTTGGATTGTAAAGGTTTGCTTTTGGCTCCTGAATAATTGTTTTTGTAAATGTTACACTTCTTTAGTGCCAAACTCTAACTCTGATTGGCTTAAGGTGCCACCAGGATGCACAATAGTAGGAGGTTAGTAGGAAGAAACTCAGACTCTGCACAGGTTTCCTGTATGAAGAACCAGCCTTCACTGCAGTGACTCTTCTTTACATTGCCAAAACATTGGAACTGCTGCTGGACACCTTGTCTATGCTCTTGTCCTGCTGGTTTTGTGAATAAAGAGAGTCTTTCTCTCTACTTCTCAACTCATCTGAGTGAAAGTGCACATTTGGAAGAATTGGTGAAGATTTCACAACACGTTATTATATTTCCATTAGAAAAAAAAATCAGGTTCCGCATTTTGTAATAGCCTCCGCAATCTGTAATGTTTTACAAAATGTGGAAAAATATATTACATATTGCGTTCAGGAAAAGTATTACAAAATGCGTAAATTGTTACATAATGCGTAAATTATTACATATTGGAGTCAAAATGTTATACATTTTGTCAGGCTATCACGTTATGTGTGTGTTATTATATAATGTGTTGCTACAGGCTGTCTCTAGGTTAGTTATGTGGTTGCTATGCTGGTTGCTAGGTCAATCTTGATGGTTGTTATGTTAGTTGCTGTGTTGCAAGAGAAGCGGTTGTTTTTAGGGTATCTATGGTGCTACCATCAGAAATAAAGGAGTTGCTAAAATGGTTGGTAATTCTATCTGATTAATTGCTATGGATACTGCCATTGATGCTTTATTTCAATGGTTGCCATATTGGTTGCTAGATGGATGATAGTTTAGAGGTGCTCTATGAGATTTAACGCAATTTCATTTTTGTCTGAAATCATAGGCCTCTCGCTTTGATCAGGTTGCATTGTGAATAAATCCGGTCTCAAAAGCAATGTTCCCTCTAATTTTTTATGTGTCTGGGCAAACATACAAGGTCCCTGAGCACACCAAGGACCACAGTGAGCATCAGATGTGCACGCTGTGGCCACACACCAGTTTAAAATCTTGGCATGAAAGGAAGTTCTATGGCTTATTAAAAGAATCAAATGACTAAATAATTAAAAGCTGAAATGTTAGTTTACTTTTAAGAAATGATACAAATACACTTTTCAGACATAACATTTTACATTTTTGTAAAATATCCAATTAATTGCATTTCTACCCTTAAATTATCTTGTAACATCTAATTATTAATATTCATGAATGAAAAATCTCAATGTCACTAGAATTTGCAGAAATCTGACAAAAGTTTACCTTACTTTTCATGTTTGTCCTTGTCACTTCTCCAATGGTTTCATTTTTTGGCCATGCATATAGTGTGGTAGAGCATCAGCTCACAACAGCAAATATTCTATCTAGGCCTTACATGGAAGATAAGGTCCTTGCAATAATGTGACACATTTGATGCGTCAGTGGTGCCATAGTTTAAAAATGTCCACAATGTATGGTCACATTAAAGTAAACAGTCTCATATCAGTAGGCTATATACTAATCAGTTACTATAGTATAGAGCTGTTGGTTCAAAAATATAGAAGAGAAGAATATTAGAAGAGAGTTGGATCATTTATAGGCCTGTAAGATGTATTTATTGGATTAACACATTGTCATCTTGCCCCCTGCAGGGAACAATGATGATTATTAAGGGTTTGCTAATAATGTGCAATTATTTTAGTCAATTTATCTCTCTCCCTCCTTTATTAGGATAACAGGATAACTTGGTTACAATAATTTCTATTAGCTCCTAGTCATTCAGGTGCTGACATACATGCATATTCAGACAATTATCTACATGTAAAGTACAATGGAATCTAAATGTGATTTGAACTCTGAACAGAGGATAAGTAATACAAGCACTCATAGAGGTATCAACCAACAAGCTATTGTTAAATTTGCTGTTGATGTAATTTAATTAATGTTTTGTTCATGGACATAAATGAATATATTCTGCAGAAACATTTGTTCCCCTATCATGTTCATTATTGAATATCATTGAATTGGCAACTCCACCCACTTGCTCCTGGATCTACAAGCAAGCCGCAGCAGCAAGGAGGCCTGCAATGTCTGTTAAAAAGTACAAGGTAGGCCTAGTCTATAGCAAATATAAATTAGCTGTAGTCAGCAGGCGCATATATTTCACACAAATAGACAACTGATTAGACATTAATGTTCAAATGTTTAATATCAAATATTTGATTTAGAAAGCATAGCCATACAAAGATCAGCATTATTTATGTGATGACTGCATTACTTTGTCAAAGGAATTGAAATATTTGCACTATAACTGTAACACATCACAATTCCAAAGTAACTTTTGCAACACTGTCAGCAGGCTGGTAATTATTTATGGTGTTTACGTAAGAAAAAAAAATACTTATATTTAATGGAAGATTATGTATGTTTTTGGCTTAATTACATAAGAATTCTTACATTATCAGCCCTTATTACACTATTGGCTGCTACACACATTTTGAGAACAACCTGAAATATGTTCATCCCCTCTCTTTTTGAAGAAAGCAGGTGACAGCATAGTTTTGGTATTCTCAAAACGTATTCAACACGGGTAACTACCACGGTATCCACTGTTCCAATAACAAATCTGAGTGAATATTATCTTAAATACAGTACTGTTATTTTACAGTCTTTATTAGCCACAAGATAATGCAAATTTGCTGTGCTGATAAGTGTGACTGTGCTTGACCACATATGCAAGTATTATTTTAGTACAATAGATACAAAATATGTTGGCATAAAATAAATTAATAAACACAGTTTTTACCAGCCTTTAAAGTACACCTCTATGTATGCTTTTAAAGCATAACTTTATTGTTACAGCTACAAACACTAAAGCATATAAGCACATAAAAAAGATACCGAGCTAATAATGCATTTAATAATTTGGGTTTGTAGTGGTTATTATCCTACAGTATAGTTTAAATAGTATATTAATATACATCATTGGCAGCTTGAATACTTGACTTTTATATGGCAGAAGCAAATAATAAATCCCACACGTTTAGTTACAATGAGTGTATGAACATTACTATACTGTACATACCCTGTCTTACATTTTTACATTTAAATTTGCACATTAAATGCTCCATCTCTCCCAGAAATCACAAATTCCAAGAAACTGTTGCTGACATACATTTAATGTACATGTACAATAACAAACATCCTACTCACCTTATAAATCTCTTCTACTTATTTGGCCTAAGCTGATTTCATTTTGAAAGCTGTTCTGAAATCTGTTTGGTTAAATCAAGCCAAGTTTATAAGAGGCTATTCATAGGTTGCTTAAGACAGCTTATAACTGAGCTAGTGTCACAGCTGCAGATACCAAGTCTCTGATAAGGTGCTGCTTCTTCCTCATACTATTATGGTAATTATATTGACTTAGTTTACACAAAAAATGGCCTTGTAACGGCAATCTCAATTGTACAAAGCATGGCAATAATGCACTTTGTTTCTGTGTTTACTAAGTACTTGTCTATTGACTGCTTACTCATTGCAAGCTTTATTTTTTCCACTACTAATAGGGTCCCATGTGGCATATGTGATGTGTGCATGCCTCTGTGTATGTGTGTGCATGCCTGTGTGAATGTGTGTGTGTGTCCGTGTCTGGACAGGCAGTGATAGTTTTTGTACATTTCCATTGGAAAAAAGTTTTACTTTGGAATTTACATTAGAAAGGCAGGGCTGAAAACTTGACTTGGGGGCGTGGAGGAGCTATTTCCTTAGGCTCTAACTGCAACGAAACAAAAACATAGGTATTGTTTTGTTGGCAGAGGTATACGTTAGCAAAAAGTTTTATCAGGTATATGTACTGTTTTCTCTTATAACCTACTTAAAAAGCTGCTGCAGCCTACTTTAGTAAATTGTTAAAGTTATCAGTTTTTTTATTTTCTCCTAAATTTCCTCTCTTCCATCTCCTAAAACGTCTCCAGACAAAGCTTTTAACGTCTTACTATTTGGCCACAGAAATTCTGCAAAAGTAGATCTGATTTAAACTGCCAAACTATATATACAAAATACTATAATGTATCTGTAAAGTACATGCACTGATTTGTCAAACATTCATTTTAAAGTGGCAACAAAGAATTAGATGCAGGAAAGTAAACAGAGAGAGAATGCGAAAAGAAAACCAAGTCAGTGAACTGTTTTTGCAAACTAAAAAGGCAATAACGCCCAGGATTATGAGTTACTGTAAGTCTTTGGGTCAGGTCAGACATAAGACTCTTCGGCAAAAAGCAACTGATCAAAGTCCTCCAACCTGGGATCGCTACATCTTCGATCCCATTCCCTCTTACTCTGAATGATTGTCAGGGCCACCTCCTGACTGTTTTTTATGGAGCTGTGTGGGTCATGAGTATGCAATGAGAAGTAGTCTTTCACTGCTTTTGAGGCTGCAGATGATAGACAGAGCCCTGGCTCTGTATGCTCCCCACCACCCTCCACATCATATATATTTACACCATGGCTTTGGGCCACCCCATCCTGGTCTGTTTCCTGCCCAAGAGCATGGCTGTGCAGTCTCTCCATCCGTCTAGTGGCCTCCTGATTTAGGTCCAAGCTGGCTATGATTGGCTCAGAGGCTCGGCGGGCAGGATTGGGAAGAAGAGCATTCACTGTAGGGATGAGGGAGTGAGATTTGTCTCGTTGCAAAGGACGGTTGCAAACATTCTTAATATAGAACATGGTACTGGGAAGGTCCAGTTGGTCATCTCCTGAAACCTGGTTCTTCAGGGCTGGTCTCTTTGATGAGTGAACTAGGGGATACACAGAGTTAGTGGAGGCCTTAGGAAGAGAACAAGCCCGTTGATGAAGTTCTTTAAGCTCATTCACTGTGAGTGATGTGTTAGGAGGGGATACCAACATAGTCTTGTGCTGAGCCTGAGGAAGTGCCTGCTGGTAGGACACGCAGCTGACTGATCCCCTTCTCGATCCTGATTCCTGGGCCCTCTTCTCTCTCCCCTGGCTGACCTTAGCAAAGCTATCCAACAGGTTGTCCTGCAAATCAACATCTTCCATGCCCTCAAGCTGACGTGAGAGTGAGAGACGGCGGTCCCGCTTGAGCCAGGAGTTCGGGTGCAGTCCATGGGTGCTTTTTAGGTGGCACAAGTCCAAGGGCTCCTTGGGTGAACCTTCTCTGCGTGATGTCATCAGCGACCCGGAGGAGAAGAAGGAGACCTGCGTGGGAGAACATGGAGAGAGATTTCCCTCCGAGCACAGGGAAGCATTGCCCGACATCCTCAAAGTGTCCATTAGGGAAGGACAGGGTATGGTGCAGTCAGAAGAGTGCTGGGAGAAGGCGCTGTCTAAGGAGCTCATAGATGACTGAGTGGGGGAGGTGGTGGAGGAATAAACACTTGAACAACTTGTATCCAGGTGGAGAGGTGGAGGCTTTTTGATCATGTTCCTCCGTTTCCTTGTATCCCCACTATCAGAACGATCTGGTGTGTCACCCTCACACTGTAGATTGGTTGACTTGTCCAACCGGAGGATGCTCAGGTGTTTGGTGAACAGCTCATTGTCCTCACTGTTCCCAATGCCATCCACAGTGTCATCACTAACGCATTTGTGGTCTTCTTGTTGTTCTAGGCACTGGAGTAAGCAGGAGGTAGAATTACGAATTATGGGTTCGGAGCAGCGACGGAGGGAACAGGAAACTGGGAGGAGAACGGGTGCTTTGAAAGGACACTGGATTTGCGAGGATAGTTGAGACTTGGACTCCTCTGAGGGGGGAGTTTGAGGTGGATAGAGAAACTTGATTGGGAGAGGCAGTTCAGGGTCAGTGTGATCCATGTCACAGTCACTCAGGGTGAGGACAGAATCTCGGCTCCGGTTGTCTGTATGTGCTGTGGGACGCTGGATAGCTGAGGTTGGTTGAATGATCATGAAGTCATCGTTTTCCAGTTCATTTTCTAGACTGTCATAGGAGGAATCGGTCATCTGATTTGCAGACATATCTGCAAAAATAGAAAAACAAAATAGGGCAGAGGTAAGAATAAAGTGATAAACAGGAAATTGTATAGCCTGGGCATACTTTAAAGACTGGCACTGTAGTTCCTCCCATTTAGTTCTGTGTTTAACAGATCCCATCAACAAACAGATATGTGTTTAGAAATCAGTCAAGAGTGTCTATCAGTCAAGGTCTGATCCAATCTTTTCAACTTAAACACCTTTAGCAGGCAATCGTTTTTTCAATTGCCTAGACAGGCCCTCCATATTAAAACAGTTGAACAAGGGGCTGGTTTTATTACAGGCTAAAAAAATCTATAAAGTCAAGAAAGAATTCAAAGAAATCAAGGGTTTCTTAATATACTTTAATATAAGGAGTATGAGACGCCTGTATTTACCAAATCTGATGTCATTGGTGCATCTCTGTGGTAATCCACTGAACAGTGACATGACATCTTCTCTCATCACCATGTTGCAATTCTCGATCATCATTTGGAGCAATTCACAAGCCTGCCAGACCAAGTATGAGTGGAATAAAGTCAGGCTTTGAAATAGTGAATTTATGTAATGATAAAAGGATTTTAATGGTAGATCAAGGACATGATCTACCCTTAAAATGTTTTAAGTGTAAGAGTAAAAAGGAACATATTTCCATGTCAGTGTCTGCAAAGTACTCATAACCTTAAAAACATGTGCAAAAGTGACCAACAGTAAAAGGGTAGACACTTTTTTAAAAAGACTAAGAGAGAGCTCTAAATCATTCCACATAACCAAATCTGGCTTTTTAGGCCAAGATTTTTCAGAGAACAGAAGCTTTCAACGCAAGTGCTCTAAAAAAAAAAACACTAAAAAAAAAAAAAAATCCCTTCATGATTCTAATAAGAAACTATTAACCAAACACCTAGTGCCAGTCTCAGATATGATGGTATCTATGACCATTTCTCCCACCTTTTTGGCTCCATCACCCTCCAGCTCCGGACTTTTAAACGTAGGACAAGAGAGCATGCTAGGAGCAATGCAAATGGCCAAGTTGGAGGCATTCATCTGGTTCTCATGGGAATGGAGGTGGACACGATGGAGCACCGCAAGCACGTGCTTCAGCAGCAGTGAGTTCTCACTAGGCAATCGGTTCACCAACCTGGAGTATTGGGAGGAGGGCAAAGATCATGGTCAAAGATTACATTACTTTACTTTAGTGGTGCATTCGGTGCACATAAATAATACATTACTGTACATAGAGTTGTGTGTAGAATACAAGCTGATGTCTTTGCGTGTCTGTGAACAAACATAATGATTATTCTCAAGGAGTTCTTACAGTAGCACAATATTGGTTGCCTACAAATTGGTATCTTTGTAAAAATGCATGGCTACATTCCTAAATAATAGTAAAATAATTAATCACAACAGTGTTTTACAACATCAAAGATTGAATTATTCATTTGTGACTGTACCTCTGAACGGCTTCCAACTGGGTCTCCTGTTCTTCTGTGGACCCATCCATGGCATCCATCCATTGCACATACAGATCAGATGACAGCAGGCTGCCCGGAATGTTCCGCAAGAAGTCCTGAATCAGGACATGAATCATTACAGCGACCAATCAAGCACAGTCCAAAGAGCCAGCCTGTCACTGAGTGTGTATACAAACTCATGTGAACAGAATAAACTGATATTCTTTATGTATATACTTTAAATCAGGCATAACTAAGGATCTAAATGTGATAGAAATGTTAAAAGTAACGTTAAAGTATCCATGTTCCATATAAGCAAAAGAAACTAATTTTCGAAAGCGCCTAAGTTAATTCAATTGGCGATCATGACAAAAAAGTTATACAGTGCACATACATTTTTGAAGGAACACAAATTTGGAAATCCATAGAAATCTTTACACTTCTTTGCAAGGGTAAGATTTAACATTTATTTTGTATTAAGGTCAAGGGCCACAACAAGACAAAACACTATATTGCCTTACTGTCTTTTCTGCCTTGGATGCCCAAAAGAGATATAGCCTAACTAGGCAGTATACATTTAAACAACATTACAGAATCAAATTAGGCACATTTACCACAGTGTCTGACATGTTTTTACATTGATATTGATATTCATTGAAAGATGAGCAAGGTTTGCTGCTTGTCGTAATAAACAGTGGCCTCAGAAAACATTTTAGGACCGAGCTACTACTGAGCAGAAATTATAACAGTTACATATTTTACTTTGGACAGTTGATCATATATCTACAGTATCTTACTCTTAAGTATGTTACCTATGTTACAGGTAGCACTGGTTGTACCTGGATGTCTGATCTTTACCTCAATCATAAGAGGAGATACACATACTCATACCCTGGCTAAAAGATCCAATAGGAATAATATTGATGTATGTCTATCATCAGATGGGATAGGGAGATCACTTGGATATTTTTTTTGTTTTTTACATTTTTTGACATTTATTCATTTATTCAATTTGACGTTTATTTCAACTCATATAGATTAAATTTTATCATTAAAACGTGTATTAACTCATTACTGATCAGAGCAATTGGAATGGAGTGAGTCATCTCATTCCTATATTTTCCTGGCCGGAATTTGTTTTATTATTATTATTATTATTATTATTATTATTATTATTATTATTAAATACAATGCTGATTTGGTATTGTTAAGAGCTTTCTTATAATCCTATCCTTCTATTCCATGATATGGAAGTTCACATGTATTCCATTTTCCTTCACGTCTATGTGTACTGTAGCTTGTTTCACTGAGTTTTGTGTGATATACCATAGGGCAATTTTGTCGTGTGCTCTTACATTCTTGTGGTGCAACGGACCTGAATGTGGAGTAAAGTGCATCTACAACATTATCAGTCAGTTGGTCAACTTCAGTAAGGCTGGAAGTAGAGCCATCTAATGATGATTTGTGCTTTTCAGTCCCTTGTGGTTTGGGGAGCATTGGATGCAGCAGCAAATCGAGTTTGGGGCTACATATTCTAATCTTTAGTTTATTTTTAAGTAGTGGTCAGTTACTGTAGGATGTTGAGGTAGGATTGTTCTATTTTTTAAGTGGAGTGTAGGGTAGCGTAGAGTCAAGACAAGTTTCACTAGTTTCAGTCAGTGGAAGACAGCCAATCAGTGATGCTTGAAAAACAGACCTTCAGGACAACAGCGATGACAAAGATGGACTCATGCACCAGGGAGATGTCTGGGGAGCCAGAATCCAGTCGGTCTCTTAGATCTTTACAGGCTTTGGCTCCAGCAGAGCGTCGGAAGATCCCTCTGGTGAATGGAGCTTCTTGGTACAAGAATACCAGGATGTCCTGGATTTAGACACAATGTCAACAACAGAAAAAGGAAGAATGAAACAAATTCAGTAAAGTACTATGCTTAGAACAAAATAGATTTTTTTTTAGGCTTAAAACATTCTTTAAAACATTTTCTTTAGATCTTCCATCGCTTTCTGAAAACTTTGAGAACAACTTACAATTTTCAAATTACATCCAACCTTACATCTTATTGCAAATATCACCTCAAAAAAGTTTTTTCTTGCAGATTTGCTCCCCTGTACTAAATTTTAATTACTTACTTAATGATGCAAACACTCACATCAATTTGTACACACAAAAGAAAGCATAAATCACATCCTACACAGGCTTCAGTATTTATAAAAAGTGAACTTGACCCCAAAATGCATGCAGCTTAATATAAGCTCTGACCCATGTGTACACACAAAACAAGGGAAAAGGAGAGGGAAACCGGGAGAACAACCTGAAGTTTAACACATAACATAATATTGTGCATCGTAACTGCCTTGGTAATAGTGTTTTGTGAAGTCTCATTGTGAAGTCTTATTTGATCAATTTTACCTCTAAAAAAAAAAAGATGCTCTCATTGCATTTATCAACAAAGAGAAAATCAGGGGCTAATTGTGATGTGGGATTTGTTAGCTTCAACAGTGGAAAATAGTACATGAGCAGTGTCCATGTTCCAAACTATAATTTTGGAGGAAAAAAAGACAGTCTTGCTTTACAAATTTAACAGTTATATTTGCCAAGCATTTCTTTATGGATTTAGTAATGGGTGTGGAAATTAGATTTGCAATAAAGTGTAACCTTCTATATTTGCAATAAGGTGCAACATTGTGGCCTCATTTACCAAAACTGGCTTTGGCAGAGTGTTGTCATGACACACTGCACTGAGAGGCAAACCAAAAAGCTGCCCTGGTGCAGAGAGAAGTGGGGTTAAGGGTGGGTCATCCAGCTGGTTCGTAGATCCTCTCCAAAATGCCCAGCTGACAAGAGAGCGTCTCCTCTTGTATGGCTTCTGACCTTGCTCAGCTACAAGGGAGCAAAGGGAATAGGGATTGGCAAACAACAGGAGGTAGAGGATGATTATAAAATAAGTGAACTGTATGTATTTACTGTATGTATATATATATATACACACACACACACACACACTTTTTTACTGTATATATACACACACACACACACACACTGTAAGACGACTATTTGTAGTTTTTCCATGTGTAGAAACATTTGCTATCTTATGTTTTTTGTATAGGTATGGAAATGTACTGTATGATGGTTATAGATGTATGTATGTAGGTTACCTAAAGGTTATCCTGCAGATAAATGATAATTTGCAAGGCTTATCTGTTGCAAAAAGTGTTTTCATGTGTCCCTTAATGGTAATGTTGTTTTTGACTACTACACTCACTATGCAACTTTTCCCTTACAACAAACCAAATTTCTCTTTAGAGAAACAAATGATGTAACTCTGAACTTGAGCTTGAGTTAGGTACATCATTACTTGACAAATATTTAAGGAGAAATCCAGTGTGAATCACTCCATAGCCCTACTACTCAAAGTGCTGTCTGTCAGAAAAAGAAAGCTCAGACCAAAAATCTGGCAGCTAACCTTAACTAAATAAGGCACTGGGAAATCAAACTGTTCTCCAGTTGGACAGTGTTAGCTGACAATTTGATCTTGATCACTTCTTTAAGCTAGATAAGTGAGATCAACACTTTGTTACTTTGCAATACAATGCTATGGAAATGTATGCCTAATGTGTTTTACATTATTTAATGTAACTTTCAGATTTTGAAACCTGGCAGGATCAACCTTACAGCATGACACTGGCTGCTGTCAAAATTCTTTGAAAAGTCATAACACAGCCACATCAGTGTTGGACATCACTGTGAAATCATGCTGATCTTTGAATAGCTATGCTTGCTAAATCGAATATTTGGTAAACATCACTGAATAAGCAGTTGTCTATTTGTGTGGGATTGATTGTGTGTACTGTACCTATGCCTTCTCACTGCAGGTGCATTGCAGGCCTCCTGGTCTAATGGTCTAATATTGCCTTTCCGTTGCGCTACACTTATTTCGGTCTAGAACTTCAGTATTGAAAAAAGATTACTTTAAGTGTGGACTCTGTTTCGCCATGAATTTTAAAGTACATGGATCTGACTTTTCTCAACTGCTAAAAGACGCCCATGTATGCATGGGCCGTGCGCTCACCACGAAAGAAGTATCTGACTAAGATAAAATGCCTCCTGAAAAACCAAGTTCGAAGATATAAAATTCAGGCATAGCACTGTAGGGAGATGATAATCAAGTGGAGATGCTAGGAGGGCAAGGGCAGGCTAGCTCAGGATGGATGTAGGTTGTAGATTCAGCAGCAAGTGGATGTTAACATGACAGGAGAGCCAAACAGACATAAAATAGTTTGACCGCTGAAATGGAAGATGTTGTACACAAGAAATAATGCCAAAAATAAACCCTATTAACGAAGCCAGCCCACTAGTGTTCCACTTGTTGGGTTATTTATTTTAATGCAGCTGTCTGTTTTGTGTGCTATTTTGTTTGTTAGCAAAAACCTGTGTCTGTGGCTTAAAGCTTCATCAGTATTTCTGTTCTACCGCAGACACACAACTGGGGTTAACTGGGATGCTGGGCCCTTTTTCTGGTTTACCTTTCTCATCATTCTCTGCATATTTTAGGGACCTTTTGTTGTTTGCACCCTTAATAGTGTTCCTGCACCTTCTTTGTCAGTGTGTGTGAACGTTGCTGTGTGTGTGAATGGAGTGGGGCACTGTTCACCACAGGTGAGGGGTGACTTTCGGAGTTGGCTGCCATTAATGAAAGTTGAAACGCAAAGTGAACAGCCCCACACCTTCTACTATGTAGCCAAGATGGAGGTTGTCTAGAGGTAACAGAGTCCACCGGGGAGTTGTGTCCTTGCTCCTTGCTAAGAAGCTCCATGAGATAATACTATTGTAAAAAAAATCTTCCATTCTAGAGAAATCAACATGTCCAAGTGGACCTGATCACCAAACCACTTATTGTCCATATGTCTCTCTCATAGTTCTTCCGGGGTCGTATCTCAATGACCAAAAGTCACACAAGCAAATAGGCTCCAAGAATTCAGGAAGAGCCGGGGAATGTAGTGTAAATGGTGTCCTGGCATGTTACACTGCGCTGAGTACTGCGTTTTTGCAAGAACCATGAACCAAGATAACTGGGATGTCTCCGTCAGTGTTTTATATGGCTTTCAGTTAGTCAATCGCATTTTCAGTACACAAGTAGTATTTAGGAAGATGAGTACAAGTAAGGTGACTTTATTGCTACAAAGTTATAGACAGCAAAGTAATCCACTCACCCATGAAAGACTGACCCACAACCATGTGACTTGGCCTGAGGATAAATTGGCACTGGGCATCACTCTGGAGCTGATGTAGGAGGAGCTCTACCTGTGTATCAGGGTATGCATTGGCATTTTTTTGTTCACCCAAACCGGCCACTGGGTTTCGAAGATGACTCATCTGAATACTGAAAGGGAACTCATGACCTGTTGAAGAATGTAAAGGATATAAAGTGGATGTATTTGCGCTAAAGAAAATACATGTATTTTTTTTTCATGCTTGCCCTTTAGCTTGCCATCCGAATGTAATTATAAAGTATGTCATACATAAAGTCTGTGTTTGTTTGAGACCCAAGATTCTTGTGAATACCTATGATGGGAACAGTCCTACCGATTATTAACCCCAGTATTGATATAATGGGCTGGTCATAGGTAATCTGAGATAATCAACAGTACTAACAGCATGAATCACTATGTGTGTTTTGGGTGAACTTTGAAATGTTGAAATGCAATTTCAATTGTTAAGTTTGTGGTAATAACCAACTTGCTAACGTAAAGTATGTAGGTCTGACCTATTCAACTTCATTCTAACTGTAAAAGACTGAAATAGTCAGAAGGTCTGTTCCCATATTTAGGCTGGGTAGGAAAATAACATTTGACCTCAAAACTAATTGCAACAGAAAAAAAAAAATTCCATTCCAACTTCAAAGCAGCCATGATCACTAGAAGGTACTGAACTTAAACTCATTATTTACAATAAGACTATAGGCTACTGTACATGTATGTGACAAATAAACTTTCTGAACCATGAACCTTGAACATTCAACTCTATTGCACCTTCTAAAAAGAAAATATGAAAACAAGAAAAAAAATTGGTTGATGCTATGTCACATAGACTCACTCACTGAAACAAATCACATTTAGACTTAAAAGAACTTAAAGGAGTCACAGAACACGTTTTTTGACCATCAGAAACTGTTCTTTAGGGCTCAATAATAACGTATGCAAATGTTAGTAAAACTGTTTATTTCTAATTATTTCTGTTGGCCATATACAGTAGGCTGGTGCTGAAATGCAGGAAGGATAATTTTGACTTCAGCTAGCCAGGTCATGGATGGCCTGTAAATAACTTGGAGATTGGAGATGTTGAAATTGGTGGGTTTTGACATGCAGTTAACCATGTTTTAATAGAGGCTCAGCTTGAGTAGAGGCTATCAAGAAATATGCATATTAATTGTTTTGGTGTAGACTTACAGTATGTTACACTCTGTTTTCTTGAAATCCGTTTATCACAGTAACTACAAGTGAGCAGCAGTGTTAGAAAACTTACAGTTTTATTTGATCATCAAACTTTAATGTGCACAATATAGTCTATAATGTGACAAGAACCTCATGTGCAGCCTAATTCAACATTAAGGTCTGTTAGCAATAAGTATGTGTCAGGTGATCTGGTTAATAGGTTAATTAGGCTATAGTACATGTACATGCAAACCATTTAATTGACAGTAACCATAACAGCATCGTTTGACGAATTACGGTACTCGTTACTGAAACAATTTTGGCGTCAATGATGTTTTTTTTTTAATTTTCCCAACAGTGCCTGTAAATGATAATAAAAATAGTCCCATATGACCGAAATCCAAACTTTCAACACAATCTCCCAAAAGCGGAGAAGAACCACCGACAATTAATCACTGTAGCTTCAGAGACAACATTGTTGAAGCTAAGGCAATACACATCTTGAATGATGCTTAAATACTGTTGTTCGATGTGACTCGAGAGGCCAGTACACCGGTAACCACCTGAAGGTGGAAACTCCGTGCTGCGTCCTCCGGACTTTCCCCATAGTCCGTAGTCCGTAATGTTGTTACAACTAACTAATAAATGTTCTCACCATTGTTCACAGTATCCTGACCGTCCTGGCTGCGCAGTTTATGTTTATAGAACACAGTATTTTTATTTTCTACAACAGCATCCACAATGTGTGGTGTGCACTGAGGTGCCTACACATAAGAGCCTAAAACCTGTAGCCTGCGCGCAACATTTGTATAAATCACTTGCACTTCTTAATGGCACTGCTTGATGGCCTGACACTGCTTAGAGTTTCCTACACTGTTAGTAAGTGATTAGGAAAGGTTTAATAAAATATACACTAAAAATATTTTCTGTTGCAGTTAGTTCTAAGTTGAGTAAAATGTTCTAACAGACTGGACTAAGGGTACGAGAGTATGAGGGGCACCATCCGTAATCTTACCAATGAGAGGATAGGGGGCATTATCCCTCTTAGATCTTACCCACAGTTGATAATCCTTAACATTCCCCTGCAGGAAAAACAGTGAGTCATTTTATGATTGTGATGAATTGGAATCAAAAGAGTGTATATATATATATATATATATATATATATACACACACACACACACACACACACACTATCCTTAAAGGGATTATCCGGAGTGAATCAACCCGTAGCTCTATTGACTGAGGCTGTCGAATGGTGTCTATACTGTAGGTATCAGAATGACAGCAGTAGGTACAACGTACACCGAATTCACGAACTGGCCGCTAACGCTAAGCATATTGGGCATATGAAAACGAAACTGACATGCCCTAATCAGTTAGCGCTGGCTGCCGTTTCGTTACTCGGTCTACCGTGCATGAAAATCTGTCATTCTTATACCTATGGATAGCACTTAGCAGAGCTACGAGTTGTTTCACTACGGATAATTCCTTTAATAATCAAAACAAACCACAAGTACAAAACTTTCTGTGTGTAACAAGAACATATACCACATAATTGCAGCTATAATAGTAAATTTAAAAAGTATATTTATTGTATTACATTGTGTTAACCCAAAGTTAAAAATTGAATGCAAGCAAATTACAATGAAACGAGTAAAATCTATAGGGGAATGAAAACGATTCAAATACAAAAAAATACTGACATAGAGAAGAGATGCTTTTTAATGTTGGTAGAAACAGTCAACAGAAGCAGCAGATCATGGGTGAGTAGACATGTGAGTAGCAAAAGAATGGCACTTACTGCTATGCCAAATTGCTGTAGGGCAAGTCTGATGACTTCGGTCGCACTGTCAGAGTTGCTAACAGCTATGGTCTTGGTCTAAGATGAAAGGAGAGTAGAACAGAGCAGAGGAATTCAATAAGAGGTGTACATATGACATACACTGACTCCACATGAAGCCTAGAGGAAGGTTACCCAGAAATGAGCTTACATATGCACAATTTCCGATGTCTTTTGCAAATACTTTCAGAGGAATCGTTTTCGGGTTGTCCTTCTCTTTCTCTTCATGCATGTGACTATCATGGAACAGGAGAGGGTTTTGTTTTATTGGAAAAGAAGTTTAATATGCAAATGATATTTTATTGTACAAGTCTGACTAGTGTAGCATGGAGGGTACCTGTTAATAATGGTCAGCCAGTTCTCCTTTTGTTCCACAGTACTGCAAAAGAGGAACCAATATGAAAAATGTGTTCATGTATTCAGCATGTGGATATATAGAGCAGTAGCACTATGTTTTTATTTTGTTCACATAGATGTGTTTGCGGCAATCGTTCAGCATCATTTTTGGATCAATTCAAAAGAATAACAGAAATTGGACAACATAGACCAAATAGCAAAACATGTGCTAACTGATGAAGGCAAGTTATGTATCTTTCCCTGTGCCTAAGGAGTTACATATGACCAAAAATGATATTGGGGAAACAAATCCCAGATCTTTTACTGTTAGTCAAACATTTGTAGCACCAAACATTCAGATTCTTAACCATAACAAATAATCCTACATTTCTTGCCAATGTATAAAACTACCTGAAGGTGGCCACACAGTTGCAGGTGGGCCAGCCCATAACAAAGCTCCTCTCCTGGCTTGTGCTGCCCTCACACACCTCGTCCATGCAATTGGCAATCCACATCTGAGACACAAAAGCCTGGGCCTTCATCTTAAAGTGGCTGGGTGATCTGATATGGAAGAACAAAAATACATATTTTTACATACATATTTAGGTCTGTACAAAACACCACAGCACAACTGAAATTGCTTTCCTTGTCATCTTCCCTTCTGGTACGTCTGTGGCTGTTCCACTCACAAAAAGACGGAGGCTGAATTTGTGGGAAGGAAAGGACCTGCAGTCTTGACAGTTGAAGTTAAGTGTTTAGGCAATCTTTGTAGAGTAACATCTGTTTTATTTATCGTGAATTAGTAACCGTGAACACTGTGTTTCAAGCAATGCAGTTGGAGAGAGAAAGTGAAACAATAAGTGAAGAAGTCAGACACTCAATTGTTGGATGTACTGTAGGATACTTCCTTTTCCACCTTATATATAGAATGTTTTTCAAGAAATGTGGTTGATAATAAATCTAGCTGAAATGGACAATACAGTTGTCCATTTGTACAATTTGTACAGTACTATATTTATACATACTGTTTATTCTACATCTCAATACGTACCATCTGTATTACTATTGCACACTGAAGCTGACATAATAGTATTCACGGTACATACCACTAAATTGGCTACCTCTTTCTGCTCTCATTTGCACATAACGGTATACTGCTGCTCTAAGCTACACATACTGTCCATAGTGTACACACTCCATATTGTATATTTTGCACTTGCTGCTCTCTGGACTTTTGATTAGACGCTAAACTGCATTTCGTTACTCTGTATTTATACATGTGTAATGACAATAAAGTTTCTCCACCATCTTACAACTTACAACACATGCATTTAGCTAATTTCCATTCCTGGAACAACACACACACACACACTCGAATATAAACATTTCATGTCAGTGCTTACAAATGAACTCAAAATCTCTGAAGTAATTAAATATCTATGTGACAGGCTTCAATATCTGTATGATGTTGCTAGTCTCCATCTAGTACTGTGCAAATGTACTGTAGTTCACAGTCCCCACCCCCATTCACCCAATTACTCAGAAAGTCACAAAACCTGCTTTGAGGAGGAAGAGCAATGGGTGCTGTGTGCGCATGTAGATGTGTAAGTCAGGGCCATTACGGCTGGCCAGGGGTCTCTCTGACATCACGTGTAAGTGGTGGCTTTGATCCTGCACAACATGGAGATTGAGTTAATTAGCTGATCGGATGGCAAAGTGCAGTGTGGCTGAGAGAAGGGGCACCATGGGAAGGGGGTAAACTGGGAAGTGGACTGCAAATCCTGAGGCCTACCAAGCAAGGTTGAGGCACACCGAAGAAATAGCGCCTTTTTCCTCTTTTCTCATTTATACTCTTCATTTCTTAATTGGCTAAGGGACCTCTCTTGAACTGATGTCTTCTTATTTTTTGCTCTCTTCCAGTTTACTTACCTCCTTTTGGGTGGCCATATTTCAGTTTGCAGCTATTACAAATGCAATGGACTTGAATAAAATCAACACTAAACCTCAAAGCGTATGCATCTCTTCCTCTGCCCATGTCTGTCTGTCTCTCTCTGCTGTTTTGACTTTTAAAATTCAAAGGACCTTCATTAGCATAACCATAATGTTATAGAATATTGTTGTGTAAACTACATGTGATAACAGTAATAACAATAACATACACAAGTTTGTATGTGTGTCTATCAGTGACCTTGACTTCTGTGTGTATATGGTTTGGCAGCCATGTTTGCCTTGACCTTCCCACTTGCAATGCCAGGTACTCACTTTGCCTTGGTGATGAGAAGTATGTCGTTAAAGAGGAAGAGGTGCCTCTCTTGTGTCTGTAGGCCTGTTTTGAGCTGAGCGTAGGCATGAGCAACAAAGTGGCGTCCAGGTGTCAAGTAGGACTGCACAAGGAAGCACGTCTCTGGATTCATCGGCATCAGACAGTTCTCCCTGGGACATAAAGTCACTAGACATTAGTATTAGTAGATTATGTTGCAATTGTTGTAATTCCATGTACCTGGTGTATAATACCTTTGAGTATATTATAATTATATATAAATGATCACAAATAGAACAACTGGAGCACATGTGTGGAGCATGACCATAATGCAAAACATAATATTATATGTCAATGTTGTGGAGCAAAAATTGAAGAACTATCAATCCTGCCTCAACATCCTACCTTGACTGACCCCTACTTATGTAACCTCCAACATGATTTGCTATTATACCTGCATTACCCCAAACTACAAGTGACTTCAAAGCAAAACTTCCTCCCCATCTTGACCTTATTGACTAGCCATTATTCTCAAAACAAACAATTTCTGTGTCTATGACTGTCCTTGCAAACAGCATTTTAATCGCCAGTAGTGATGGGAGACTGAGTCAAGAACGAGTCTTTGAAGGGGTGAGACCAAGACAGTTTTAATGATCAAGAGTTAGGCTTAAAACTAAGATAGACTAGGAATTGTTTACAGTAGTCTGGCAAACTCTGAAGGGAGGGAGGTCTACTTAACCTCTTCATGTGACTTTTTACTTCATCATTAATACAACCCCTACCATATGCATATAATTTTCCTCCTTTTACATAATTTACATGTTCAGATTTGCCAGTTTCAGCCCTGGCATTTCTAGTGTGAAATTTACATGTAGAAACAGGCAGAAGACTGTGTAGAAGTTTTGGTATGGTTCATTGGATACCTTAAGATACCTAAATTCAGCACTAACAAGGTAAGTGTTGCTTTGCATTCTATAATCCCTTTAAAGTGCCCATAGAATGTCAAACCACATTTCCCTTGTTATTGTTGAATTTAGGTAGCTTACGGTCTCCAATGGACCATAGCAAAACTTCAACCGCCATCTTCTGCCTCGTTCTACATGTAAATTTCAAGCTAGAAATGGCCGGGCAGCAAAAAGGCCAATCTGAACGAGGTGGCTCTTAACATCGGCAGCACTAAGATCCACCTCCTATATTTGCATGGTCCAACCAAAGATCGTTCGGAAACGTTGGAAACGTCTCTGATCAAATCCCCTGTTGCTTCATGAATGCCAGGGGAGGCGGGAATTACGAATATTTTTGTTTTAAACCTTTTAAATGAGCCTGTAAACTATGCGCTGGCAGTGCTCCTGGGTCACTTTCAGCCGCACAAATTTGCATACGCTATTATGTAGGCTCAGAGAACAATTTATGATGGTCAAAAAATGTGTTCTATGGGCGCTTTAATAATTTAAGTCCACCCTGATATTGAATCACAGTTAGGACTTGCAGAGCAAATTCAAATTTGCTAGTAGTATGTGTAGATTAGTAGGGTACTTCATAATATTTTTTCCAATATTTCCAAAATGTAAGAATTAGTAAAATACAGTAGAACATAATGTTCATTATTATTTTAATTTATTTGTAACGATGAATATTGGATGTTGTAGTTTTTTGTTTAATTAAAAAAATTAATTGGTCTCTAGGGCTGTGGTACAGGTGAACAGAAGCAGCAAATGAAGTCAGTCAATGGGATTCACACTTGTGATTAATTAGTGACTTATGGGATAATAGTAAAGATACTAATAAATTAATTAGTAATTTTGAAATGTATGTAATCTAAATGTGTTATATACTGTAAATGGGTTTAATGAACCATCAGAATGTATTAGCAAGCCATCTGTTTGTGTCTCATGTACGTAGAGGCCACTAGGTCTGATGAGGGTCATAGGAGCATGAGAAGATGTAGGGATGACTACACTCAGTGGTGGTACTTTAACAAGGTTATCCTGCTCCTATAACACCAATGACAAATCCCTTTGGATATTTTTAGCATTCTGATCCTCCTGAGATTGTTGCGCATAATCCCAAATAGCTGTAAGAGACTAGAGGCTGCCACTGAGCAGGAGAGAGTGAGTAAAAGGGATATTAGCGGTAGCTGTGGCAGTATTATATTACTATTACCTTTTTAACATACAGAAAGTATTTTTCATCATCCTGTGAGCTTTTCTGTTCTATGCTCAATGTTAGTTTGAAAATCAATGTATTTTAATGCTGTGCAATGCCATGCAGTCTGCATTACTTTCAATTAAAGAGTCTGCTAAATATCACTCAAGTTTACATACTTTATGTTTGATAACAAGTAGGCCTATAGAAAAAGGCAGATGGATAACTTTTTGTGCTGGCACTTAGGGAAATAATATTTCATCTGTTGTTGCAGCAGTTTTTCAAGTTTTACCAAAAAGATTCAGTTTTCTGTAATACCCCGTTGTGCACCTTTTCTAAGCGGCCTGTTGACTGTCCAGCCAAAAGTGGTCTTTGCAGCATGAGGTAAATTTTCCTGTTGAAGAATTAGTTTGGTTTTTAACACTTTGAGACCCTTTCATAGCTTGTCTAAAATGCAGTAGAGTGGTCGACACAGACATTTTGACCACTGGTACAATTTATCAGTCATTAAAACAAACCTAAACATTTTAAAAATATCTGCAACTCATCAAGTGGGTATTGGTGTTCACTGATGTTCCAACACAAATATCGGAGCGAAATACTGATTCTGTCATGTTTTATTTGTGGAGGAGTAATATCAAGGAGACAAAGCGTCTTCATACAGGAACTAATGGGATGGACAAAATGCCAAATAAAACACGACAGAAGCTTTTTTTTGCTACAATACTTGTGTTGGAACATCAGCGAACACCAAAAAAGCATTGGTGAGATGCAAATGTTATAAAAACAAATATTAGGGTTGTTTTAAGGACAGAGAGATTGTGCCCATTCATTCCGTACTCCAGGACAGTATTAAAGACACAGACTGGAATAGATGTACCTCATGGTCTATCCCTGCGTCTCACACACAAACATTGACAAGGACAACAAAGATAAGGCCCATTCCTCTACTCTCACTTTACCCATGACTACAGGCCAATGTATCCATCAGAAAGTTTGTGGATCACACCACGGTGAATGGACTCATCAGTGACAACAAGTCACACTGAGCCAGACTACAGAGCTTGAGGAATTAGCTGTTTGGCGTGCTGACAATAACCTGCTCATTAACACTAGTAAAACTAAAGGGGTCATCGTAGAATTCAGGAAAGAGATGGTGACACATGACCCCATGCACATCAACAGCCTGACTGGGGATCAACCTCTCAGACAACCTGACTGTCAGTCCACACCTTCAGCCTGGTCATCAGCGCCTCTTTTTCTTCAACACACTGAAAAGAAACCACCTATTTGCTGACAACCTGAGCAACTTCAACACTGTTGCTCATAACTGTACATACTGTCTAAACATTAATTAAACTTAAATAAAACCAAGGTTCTGGTCTTTCGGCCTAGTGCTATGTGTGGACGTATATAGACATATGTAGTTGTTTTTCCTTATCCAATCTTCAATTGGTTCAGAAAAAGTTCATACACTATCTAGGTCTCCTAAGTCAGTTGACCAACTCCACCTAAATATTCCTCTCTTTAGGCTAAAAACCAGACGAGACCAGGCCTTTGCAGTGATTGCATCTAGGCTCTGGAACAAGTAGCCGCTGCAACACACCTTGTTCTTGGCAGTTTAAATCTCACTTAAATCCTAATTAATGCTCAATTCAATCTAATCTAATCAATACTAATTCAAATTAGGGCACAATTTAATACAGTGCAATGAGTGAGATAAATCATTGAGCAAACATCTAGAAGTTGCTGGGTCAATATTGTCAGGAGTCTTCCATTAAGTTCATCGCAGTCCCTTCAGAAAGGAGTTGGTGACGTGCAGTCAGGTGGTGGGAGGCAGGGATAACACTCCACAGAGGTGGCTGTGGCCTTTACTGTATGTTTTCCTTTCTGTTTGTCTATCAAGTCATATTACCTCACCTTATCCAGAACTTTGATATTTTTGAAGTGCTGAAGAAATACACAACTTGACTTATATACTTATAACTTGACAATGTGCTGTACATAATAAAGTTGCTGCTCTTTCACTTTTGATTATATGCTAAACTACATTAATTATGGTGACATACATGTGTAATGACAATACATTTTAATCAAATCTAATTTGGTATTTTAGCTCTTGGATACGAAAATCAATCACAACACCAAAGGTTGTCTATAAAAGTGTCCTAGAGTCTAAGGAGACCAAGAATTTTGTTGCATGATCTTCAGTGTCCTACATAAATACCACAATGAAGCAATCTGACCATAACTTCTAGATTTAGACAACTGTGCAGGGTAAAACGCCTAAATCCAGAAACTGTACTCTGCCCCTTGGCAGACATGCACATGTTGTAATTCATTTTTAAGCAGGGAGTTGGCTTGGCCAGAGATCACATGTAATCACATGGTCTAGTGCTGCTCAAAAAGTTCTGTTTTAAATTTGTTAATTTGAACTGAACTAGTTGTTTTTCCAACATAAAAAAACTTTACAGCAACATTCCAGTGCCATAGAAGTGTCATTCCTTTTCTCCCTCTATACTAATGACATCACTTATAACAACAATGGAATGCCACTTTTCAAATATGCTGGTGACATGGCCTTGGTGGCCCACCTGGCAACAAGCATTCCTTGCAAATATGGCAACTTTATAAACACCAATGTCCCTTGATTCAAGGAGTGTGCCCATGAATTGAATTGAAGGAAATCAAACTCCAACTCTGCACACCCTCTCTCCAAACCACTTCGGCTGAAAGGTCAGATGGTAAGACATATAAGGTAATGAAATTGTGCATTTTTCTACTAAAAAATTCTGTTAGACAGGACTCTTGTGCTTTACCAGTCACTGACTCAGTCAAATGTATCGCAACAACTCTAACCTCCCGTTCTCACTTTTTTTTGTGTGTGTGTGTTTTTTTCCACCTTTTTCAGAGCATTTTAGGACATTTAAGTTTTGAAAGTTTCTTGCTGTTTTTACTTAATTATTATTATTTTATTATTATTGTCATTGTTTGACAGTGTTGCCAGGGTTTTTGCCTCAGTTCTAAGGAGCAGGATTTTAGGCCCATCTGGAGCGTGAACTTTACTTATCCCTAAGACCACCATGTTGACTGCAAGCGTTTTGATATATGGGAAGTGTTAGGGCTCATTCTAACTCTGACCCACTGTCAAGATCAATGACCACTGGATGTTAGCAATTGGGTTACTGCATGTCTTAAGTGTAGGTGGTCAAATAGAAACCGAAAGACAGCAAATGGACAATTTCTCTAATTTGGACCCTTCTAATGTTACCTGCATTATTGATCACATTCCTTGATCTCACAGAGTTGAACAGAATAGTTATCAGTTATACAGTAGTTATTAAAAAGGTATATTTTACCATCATAGTATTATTGGAAGTATAGTATTTTCCCATATATAGCTATTTTTAGCTGTATAGGTCTTATAGGATTTTTTACATTTTAGCCAATTCTTTGTTAATGTATAACTCTTGCCCTCACTATACTGTACTATCGTTGTTTACTAGCCTTGGCTAACCTTGAAATTGAGTATATGTGAAAATCAGATTGCATATGGTAACACACCAGCCTTTTTGGATTAACAAAATCCAGCATCATTCGTTGTTTATTTAATTCAAAGAAATACATATTCATGTTGTATTGTGTTAATATATTAAATAATAAAATAATAAAAACATAATATGTAATAATAAATCAACTCATTTACTTTTTATTTGTTTGAATGCATAATGCATCATTGGTAACACCACAGTGCCACACCAACATGCATTTGACCAATCTTTGTCAAGCTACATTACCTAGACAGGGTTCTGGATCGAGTAAGTGCTTTACTGATGACCACTGAAGGAGCAGACTGCCTGCGTTGCATCATAGACTTCATCCTCTGAGAGGAAGCAAGAAGGAAGGAAGAACAAATCAAAGAAGGAAGTTTGAATAAATTGCTCAAATCCCTTAAAAGTTCTACTTGGGAACCTTGAGGTTTCTTATTTAAATCTCATTGAATAGTGAAGGTCAAAATTAAGTTTTCTTGTTACAGAGAAAAACATTTGAAGCCCAACGGTCGACAGGTAGAAATACATTTCTTAAAAGACTCTTACATAAAATGCATGTTGCAGACAGCATGAAATCTGTGCACAACCTGTTTGCATTACAGACTGTTAAACAGGTGAAACCTTGGTATGTCTTTTTTTGACAAATGATTGGTGTAAGTACATTTGCACAGAGGGACTGATCCATCCTGACAAATGGTATGGAAACATGTAGTGTATTCCTTGCATTGAGGATCCCCAATCAGTTTACTTGTCAGCCCACAGCTGATTATGCAGCCTTCACATGCCAACAGTAATGAAGGAAATTTAATTTTAAGAGACATCTATTACATAGCCTACATGTGCGTTAAAGGAAATTTTTGTTTGCTCTGTTCTTGATTAAGGACACAGAAACAGACCCTTAGGTCAAAGGCTACTGAACATAAAAGACACATGCTTAAACAAGGAATGGGTTTGACAAATTAGCTGTAACACTGAGTATCTTGCACATATTTGCTCAGTACAGTGACAAGTATATACTTTACTGGCAAGGGAGAATAGTGACAAAAACGACAGCAAACTGATTGCAAATATTGCCATTTTTTAAAGGCTAATTCTGCATAGTTCAAGTGTTTACCAACAAATCAATTTTTTTTTTTTGCAAATGTCAATTTTATTAATTCGTGAAATAATGTATATTAATTCCTGAATCATCTTAGTTTAACATATAAACTATTAATTTAATCAGCAATTTGTCAAAGAAAGTTTCAAGATGGCCCTGATGTAGCCTACCATCAAGGACAAAATAAAATGGTTAGGGTAGAGAGGACCAAAGTAACCAGTTTACACAGGGAGGGTTTACCTCACATATGAGACAAGGGGAGCATTATCATACCAGGTTGGTCATGTGAATGAACTCTCTTTTAAAACCTTGAAGGCAGATCTGGTAACTGATAAGACTGATATGTACTGTCTTAATTGGCCGCATGGCAACGTAACAGATAATTCTCAGCAATTTCTTTCAAATGGAAGACCTGTGTTTGTGGCAGTGACATTGTGTGACTCCTATGTGTTTTTTGCCCCCAACAGTTTCAGACAATTATGTTAGCAGCCAAGCACACACAAAAAATATTTAGTGCCGTTTTTATTAACAAGACCATACATGCTACTTACATGTAACTTACATGTTAAAATATCAAATGCTGTTAAATTTCTGTCATAGATAAATTAATACTCAGTACTAATACTAAAATCTACTCACTTTAGTAGTGTCAATTAGCTCAAAAAAGGTAAGAAAATCTAGCAGCGGCACTGTGATTGGCTGCAACTGTTGTGGGCAGGGTATGTTTGCAATAGTATCACAGTAATAATACAACAATAATTATATCAACAAGAACCCAACAGATATAATAGATAGCCCTCTTGTTTCAATCAAATGCTTCAGTAGAAACAGCACCCCTATCACTTTACAATAATTAATTCATAAGGCACAAAAATCATAGGCTAAGGATATGACATTCAGTAGACCTAATCTTGGCCTAATAGGACTTGAACCTAAAGGTTGTGAAGATTAGTGCTACCTGCTGAAAGTGCCGGCCAACATGGCAAAGGACTGCAAGGACTTTTTCAAGTACCCCAGCCCTACCATATTTGCAGCACATCATCGCCTGTCAGTAAAGTCAACATAACTTTCTTCAGCATGAACATGGAAATGCTTCAAACTCTGAAGGCTACAGTTCAGACAGGCTCAGTCAAGGGTGCCAGTGACTGCAGCCCTAACCACAAACCATGAGGAACCTCTTTAACCTACTTTGAGTGAAAAATGCAAGGCTACAGGCAACATAAGTCCTTTAAAGTTTTCCAACATCCTAAATGCCAATTAAGCTGCTAACATAGGAGTTAGCAGCTGACTTATGTCAGTTTTTTAAAAACAGAGCTTAACTGTCTTCAAGCCATGCTTAACTGTAAGTTTAAAAACTGAGTTTTCACATCAATTCTGGAGAAGATCTAGCTTGTAGCAGGTTGTAGCTTGTCTCCTTGAATCAAACCATAGATTTAAGTTAAAAACAGGTCTGAGTTACAACTTCAAGCTTTAGTCACATGCACAGCTTGTCTATTGATGAAACCAATATTGCCTAGGACACCAAAATGAAAATCTTTAAGCGGCTACACTACAACTACTAGGCCTATATTACTTCTACACACTTACACACTTTCAACTAACAAAAGCTAGTGTGCGGGCTGCCAAACTATTTTCAGTTTACCAAACTTTAGATAATAAGTTGTGAATCAGCTCAAGTTTGGTAAACTGAAAATAGTTAGGCAACCCGGACACTAACTTTTGTTAGTTGAAAGTGTGTATTTTTTTTTATTTATAATAATAATAATGATGATTAAAGAGTTGCGATTATTATAATTAGGCCTATTAATACGTCCAGGACTAAAGTGAAGTACGCTATTTTTATTAATACAACAGCAAAAGAAAAACAAAATTATGACGCTTATTATATTGCTTTACCTTTTTGTGAAGTTGGGAACACACTTTTGGCTCCACTGCAATTGATGCAATTCGGCCTGGGTTGATACTCTCTTGCTGCTGGGGCGACATGGTTTCCATTCAGACAGCTTGTCGAGTTCGGGCTCGAATTTACAGTGCGTGTTTGAATTTTCAAAGTTGTCTTAAGGGTTGAAGTGGATTTCCATTGGATTCAACTCATTTTTTCCCGTTAAGAAGCATCCGCCTCAGTCTTGGCTTTAAATAGTCCAGTGAAATAAATGTGACCCACTGTTGGCTATCCCTTCTTTAGTTGCGTCTCAAGGCGCTAACTCTACTACACTGTGCCGCTCCGACTCGAGCAGCAACACTGGTTTAGCCTACCCATTGCATAGAGGGAAATCTGCGCCCCTGGGTCCTAAAGCTGACAAGACTGCAACGAAAGCTGCTCTCCCGAGAGATTTGAAGTTGATGGTGTTCGCCAAGTTGCTAAGGAGGCTAGGTCTAGTATATCAAAATGGATGCACTGATAAGGTGTGACACTAACCAGTGGAGGAAGAACTGCACATCAGGTCCTGAGGCAAACTTAAAGCCCCCCCCCCCCCAGCCACACGCACACGAAAGTGACCTGCACATCGAACGCGTAGACAATAAAGCAAAGAGCACGAGCGTATACATGCTTACCTCTAACAAATGAAACTTGCTTTGAATGTCATGAAGAACAACGTATCTTAAAAGATGCAAAAACCTCATGCAAAATATTACAAGCGTCCAAACATATTTTATTACTTGGCACCGCACAGTTGTAGAATTTGTTTTACTTTAAGCTTTATCCAAACAATTAAAATAATAAAAAAAGGAATGTAACAAATAAAAATAAAATGTTACAGACCTACATCAGACACCAGCATTGGGGCAAACATTCTACTGCCTGAAGGATGCATCTACTAGCAGCTGTTTGAGTTGCCACAAACACTTGCAACAGCCTTGGCATCAGTGGTGATCTCCAGTAAAGTTGATTAATGCAATGATCTTTTCACAGGCATTCCCAAAAGACCATAAAACATCCATAATGCAGCTGCTAGGGTTTTTACCAGTACAAAAAGAACCAGTCACATTAGCCCAGTTTTAAAGCCCTTGTATTGGCTTCTCAGGACACAAGAAAAGAAATTGCTTAAATGTGCATGCTTGAAGCCTGTGGTCAAAACAAAGTGTGGTGAAGCAGCTTTCAGCTACTATGCAGTTCAGATTTGGAACCAACTTCAAGACATAAAAATACCCCACCCGTTGTCAGTTTTTTCTCAGATGCTTTCTCTTAATGATTCATTTATCATTCTTTTTATATTCAGTCCTTTATTAATTTGTAACTTTTAATTTAATTCTTATTGTTTCTTTATTTTTCTACTTTGTTTTTATCATGTTTTTATTTTCAACTTCTTAGATATTTTGTCTTTTTTTCTCTCCTTCAGTAATTATTTTTAATTTATTTATTCATTGCCGACTGCCTTTATCTTTGTAAAGCACATCGAACTGCCACCTCTGTGTATGAAATGCGCTATATAAATAAACTTGCCCTGCCCTGCTGGGTGTCTCATTGTAAGATCAGGGCCTGTGAAAAAAATGCAAAATGCCAAAATTTTGCCTGGGATTTAAAATAATGACAAAAGGAAACATACGCTAGAGAGAGATCCCTGACTAACTTGCGAGCAAATGTTAGAGATGTGTCTAAAAGGCAAAATGACAGTGACTTTTTGTGTTTAATGGAAACTTGGTATGACAACGGGTGCCAGCATCGACCAGTCACTGGCTTTCTTGAGGAGAGGCTAGGGAATAAGAAAGAAGATCAGGTTTGCACAGCGGCCCCAGAGAGAAAAGAGGGACCTATTCCATGCCCCATATTTTTGACAGATACAGTTTAACTGAACTAATTTCTGGTTTTATATCACATGTGATGTATAAGAGCAATCTGATAGATGTATACTACTTAGATTGCTCAGGACTCCCAGACAAAGAAAGAAAGACCTTTGCCTACCAAGACAAAATGGAAGATTAACATGTGCTCACTACTACAAGGTACTATTCATTTTATTGTAATGTTAATAAATGGATTACTCTGAATTTTCTACAAATAAAGAAATCTATATTGAGTGGTATGCTCTTACAGGGTTGCCAACTCTGAGTAAAAAAAAAAATTGAGAATTGACCAGTAATTGACAAGTCTTTTTCTTTTTTTGTCATTTACTTCATATCAAACGAAAAAACATTGTCCCTTAACATGTAACTAAAATACAACATTTATTAAATTAATATTTAAGAACAGGACGCTACAGTGTTTCTGACTTTGATTAGGAACTTTGTTATTTAATATATTTCGAAAATGTAAAAAATTACAGATATTCAAACAAGTAAAGGGCAGCCCTTAAAATTCGGACCTGTTATGGGTAGGTCTATTATTTTATAAGTGTTAAGACTATATAAGACTATATTATTTATAGTCTATTATTCTATGTGTGTATATTTATGTCTATGTAAGTGTTCGCTTGTAAACATTGTTTTCAATTCAAGATCAAGGTTTTTGCCTGCCTGGTGAAGTTGTTAATCACAAGCAATACTTGTTTAACACTTGGGGATACATGGCCTTTCAGACAGTTAAAGGCAGTTAGGTACAGTACACCTTACTAAATGTAGAAGAAATGCCCGCACACTTCTGAATCTCCCATACTTTTAATGGTGCAATGCCACAAAAACATAGTCAGGGGGTAAAACATATATAGTACAGACAGCAGCATTCCACATGTTATTGTAAGAAGTTGATGTGTAGAAAAAATTGCACTTGAGTTGACAATGGTTGACTAATATTTAGCACAAACTCCCAGGTAGCTGTGCTGAAGACATTTTTTCTGATGTTATTTAGATGTGAAACATGTTACAAATATGCTCAGAATAACACTTAGTTTAGTTGTAGGCTCCTGATCATTCTTTTTACACATTCCAAAATGAGTTATACTTCGTGTCCAACATGTTTTGTGCTCGTTGCAAAAGGTTGTAAATCACAACATTGGAAAAAAAAAACATGTTCACTGGATCCGCAATGGTTCAGTGGATGTGCAAAGTGCAAAGATTTATTATATGTACTACACATTGAGTTTGACACTTAAATTAAACCTTCTGATAAAACTGTATTAACCTGATATTTTATTCAGACCACAAATTCTCCTTTTTGGCCCCCTCTGCTGGACATTTCATGTTATTACCTGTATGTGTGTGTCTGTCTTGCCACTCTGTCCTTATATGTTTGATTTCCTGCTGCTGCCCACCTGAACCTGATGATGATACATTTTCTACTTATTGTATCACGTAAATCTGAGATTGTGTACAGATTATTGTGTACAGATTATTATCTAATTGGTTGATTGTCTAATTGGTTGAAGTCTGTTGGAATCTAAGAGTGTTTTGTGGAATTTGTGATTGTCATCAGAAGATTATAAGGGACCAATATGTTTCTTTCATCACCCTGCTAACATGAAAATAATAGGGTAAGAAATACAAATCTATTACAATAAGTATAAATGTAGTGATTAAATAAAATATTTAAACAGCACAAGGCTTCATCGCACCAAACAAAACACACTGGATCTAATATTGTAGTGAGAGACAATATCAACTATTCCCTGTATTACCGAACACCCATTAATTCTATGCATGTCCATAAACTTGAAAAACAAAAAGCATCTAGTATAATCTATCAGGGAATAAAAAGTGTTGAATCATACACCTCAATCTTTCCTATGCTACTTAAGGCATCTAGAGACAGCAAGGATATCTGTAAGAGTTTGCTGTTGAGGGAGCAAGGATATCTGTAAGAGTTTTTTTCCCCATGTGATCAAGGCTACGCCCACACGTACCCTAGTATTTTTGAAAATGACGATTTTTCTATTTATTTTGGCCTTCCGTCCACACGTGAAAAGCGTTTTAGGTCACTGCCAGGGTGAAGTTTTTTGCGTTTATGTGTGGTTGAGGAAAACAGAGATTTAATCATGCAACGTCAGGTGTGCACCTTTCTGACCTCACACTGTGCGCCAGGTTATTTGGTGACATGAATTTCTACAATTGCAGATATTGACAATAATATACTGTAACTGTTAATTTTGTTATCTGCAGTTTTTACACGCTTACATACACACACACAGTTTCTGTCCCAACATTTAGAAAGACATGGGTTTTTACATTCTACACAGATGTAGTGTGAGGAATACTGAGGAATAATTCTACCTTACTGTGCCTTTTTTTAACTCTTTCCCACCCAAGCTCTAGACTTCTGAATGGCCAACATTTGCTTTGGCATGTTGTTGACATCATTTCACTTTGGTTTTTGCTTTTACATGTGGATGGAGATATTGTTTCAAAACTTTACGTGTAGATGGGATTTTTAAAACAAAAACGGAAAATATCTGTTTTAAAAAATACTAATGTGGACTTAGTGTAATTTGAGTAGTTAGAAGTGAAAATTGTTGACTGTATAGTGCAAAGTGCAATCGAATAGGGCATTAAGCTCAGCTTGTGTTGCATTCTGTCTTGACAGTGGCTCAATTACCTCTTTTCTGTCTGGAATGGCTGAACCCACCTGCCTTATCAGCAACTCCTGTTCTTCAATCACTTGCTCTATTTTTGTGAGGACTCTTGTTTGAAAGACCTTTCATTAGACAAGAAAAAGAAAAGTTGAAAAGTTTTAGGCATAAATGTGTATATGTGATTTTTTGTTGCCCTTTCCCTGTGGTCTATCCCTCCATGTTGGTAGATTCTGGGCTTTGAAAGAGTATAAGAGTAGCATGTAAATGTGACAGTGTCTGTAAGAAAATGGGTCATAGAGTTAATTTAACATTAATTTGGAGTAGGCTACATGAAATATTGTGTGATTGGGTCCCTCTGGGGGTGTGTGATGCTGATCTACAAGTGTCCATGGTGAGACATTAATAAGAAACCCAGGGAGACATGTGGTGGCTGGCATGTGACCAAGCGATACTTACCATTTTCATACAGTGATGCTCTAAGCAGTGGATTTACAGACAGGGTCTGCCGGCCTTCATGCTGACTCGACTCAACCTGGAGGTTTCCATCAATGTCTGTTACTGCAGAACAAAATATAGTATCTCAAAAAAGGGATCAAGTCAGATCTATGTAATCCACTCACAGCAGACAACATCCTCCCAGAATTGAGCAAGTACAACATGGGGCCTGCTCTGTGCCTCAGTGCTTCTCTCCATGTATTGTTGAGTCTCTGCCTTACAATCCTATGCAATGACAGTACAGTATCATAAAAATTTTTAAAAATGCAACTTTCAAGATTTTATTCAAAGACTTATTTTATTTTTTACCCGATTTAACTTTATACCTGAAACTGATAAAATGGTGAAATTCCACAATGTATTGCAAATATAGCTGTGGTTTAAATGATACATGACTTATGAGGTGTAGAGTAGGATACTAGCTTGACATGGTAGCTGCAAAGGCACCCATATTGTTTATATCTTCTCTTCTTAGGGGCCAAGTAAATGATACTTATTCAGCTGGGGTGAGCTGAATCACAAGTCTGTACGGTTGTAGGAACCGTGCTCACCACATTAATCACTTAAAGGATTTTTGAAGAAATGTGAGGGAGCTGTGGTCTAAAAAAATACCTCAACAGGATGCAAGCATCCCCCCACATAAACATCAAAGTTGGAGGTCAAAAGTAGTCTTCCACTACTGGGTCAAAATTGAATTGAAAATTTGTATTTTTTAGTTGTTCCCGCTGTTCACCCGTTAAATGACCAAGAAGGCTTTTCATCATTGTCTAGCCAAGCATGCAACACTACATCATCTGTCCCCACAGCAAGCCCCACTGGTTTCAGTACTGCCTGTAACACCGTAAAATATCTAATGCCAACTACAATTTGGTATGAAAAAGCAGTACATTACCTTTGTAGAAATATTAAGTTAATGTATTATGTTAATGTAATTCAGTGAAGTACCTATTAGTCTTTACAGTATTTTATTTTTACACATACAAGCTCTGATACTTCGTATGAAGTTTATTGAAGCACATTAAAGAAAGTCATAAAAGAGGATGTTTTGTGACCCCTCCTATTCAACACGTTTAATTTCACGTTTATGTTTAATTGCTTGTGGGCTTGGCCTGAACCATGGTGACTGACCAAATACAGTCCATAAAGAACTAGTGGTCTGCTAGTACACCAATCTAAGTTAACATAATGGGCAAAAATGACATAATAAAGAAAAGTATGCACCAAGCTCAGTTCCCGGGAGTTTTCTCCAACAATATCTTTCCCTATGGTCCCAGTATTGATGACCTATTTGCATAGTTGACAGCCTATTTTAGATAGCTGATTGTCTTCATTGATGGATGGAGTGTGGCTCTAATGATTTGATGTACTCAATTAATATCTAACCTACATCTGTTATTAGACTGAGCACAATTGGTTTGAGGCTACAGTAGCCATGTCACAATGTTCCATATTTTTCAGATCAACAGTTATTTGCGTTTGGCTTGTGACATAATTAACTTTGACACAGGACATAAAGGGCGGACATGAAGGGTGGACATAAAGGAAACAGAAAACTGTCCATGGTTGGAATAAAACAGAAAAATAGTTAGTATGCTGTATGCATGTAGTATGTATGCTGTAAATTTACTGATGATGGTAAGTGTGGAGTATGTATTCAGTGTGATGTATGTATGTTCGGTGGAAAGCAGGCTCAGCTTGTCATGTTTTTGTATGATGGTTAATGGAGAGTAATGTTAAATGTGTGGAGAGATGCAAGGCAGTTCATGAACCATTGAGGGATGTGCTTGCTGTTAGCCAGGTTCATTTTGTGTGTGTAAACTTTTAAGATGTGTTTGTTGAGTGTTAAAAAATGAGTTGTGGCAAAGTCATTATAGTGTATATTAAAAGTTTGAATGGCCTGAGGATAGAAAGTTCACTACACTACTTATTTGTGTGACATCTAATGTTTTTTTTTTTTTAGAGCTAGGGCTGAGTTGCTAAAATGTGTCTAGGGTGCAATTATCGCTGTAGCTCTAAGCTATTCCCTTGGCTGCTTTTGTTCCCATAGTCATCAATGTAGAATTTGGAAAATGATACAGATTCACTTCAGCTTAAATCAGCACTTATGAGTGCAATGGTAAATGACCAGAAGCAAATAAGAGTCAAAGTGTTAAAGAGGTGCACATAGAAAAAAACATCTCTTCTAATGTAGCCATTGAAGGCCAAAGTCAGTCAACGCCTGTTTGGCTTTGGTGCCTGCTTTATCTGTGGAGAAAATGTTTGGAAAAACTATCCATTCAGATTTGACTGTTCTACAGTACCACTTTCAGAGGCGAAATAGCTTCCTGTGGGCAGGTAGGGGCATTTGGTGGAAGTTGGCTTCCATTAAAATTGACAGTAAATTACAAATGGTACAGGTTGGAGATGGACATTTCATGAGTGAATCACGCTTGCTTCACACAAAATTTACACGGAGCGTAAATTACAACAACAATTACAACAGTGTCACATTATACTACTTATCAATAAGGCATGATTGAAGATTATGCATCCCAACGTTCAAATCCACTTTTAACAGGCCGCATATTGCAATAATGACTTGTCAGTAACTACACAATGTTGTTGTGCTGCATTGCCTCTATGTGCCGCCAACTGACAATATGCAACCAAAATGTGCATACGCCAGCAGTTTGCATGGAGGACCGCACTTTTTGATGTTAAGTCAAGTTACCAGTCTACAGTTTTAAATTAAATCTTTGTGCCAAGATGTCAAGACATGTTGACTATCGGTAACACTTGATTTTAAGACACACATATTCGTCATTAATTTGCTGCTTACTAGCATGTATATTAATAGCATGCTAGCCATGTGTCAGCCATTATAAACCACTAATAACTTATTCTGCAAGACCTTATTCTACCCTTAATAGACCATTAGCTAAGAATTCCCTCTTTATAAGCTCCTAAATACCCCTTATTCATAGTTATTATGTAAGTTGTTGCACATGAATTATGATCTAAATATGCATGGAAGATGGTAGTAACATAAGATACATGCTAGTAAGCCGCAATGTGATGGCGAATATTTGTGTCTTAAAATGAAGTGTTAACAGATTTTCTTCTGTTGAATATTTATATTCATCCACCACTTGATGGCCTTAGTGAGCATTTGAAGCTTACATGAGGCTTCAAGAAATAAACCATTTAACAACACATTAGCTGAAAAACTTCAAATCTTCAACAAAGCCTCATCTTGCCATCACTGCATTCAGGCCATCACCAATTACACCAATTCGTCTACAGTTATGGATGAGTATCGAAAGCGGGTATAAAAGTTGTTCTGCTGGTCAAGGAAGGCTTGCAAGTATGTCTTTTTATGGATGTGCAGGGATGGTTGAACATCATACCAGATAAAAAAAAGAGTATAATCTACGGTCTTCAATATATGAAGAAAATGTTCACGATGTCATCTTTATTATTGTTAGTAGTAGTAGTAAATTGTTATTAAAAAGCAATTTCAATTGTTTTTGAATTTTTAAATGTTTTTGTATATACACATGTTCATTGTATGTGCATTAGAACAACACACAAAAAAAACAGGACATTTGGATAAGTGTTTGGATAAGTGTTTTTTCCAGTCTGCACCAGATCTCTACTGTTGGAAAGGTGCCTTCTCAACACAAGTTTTGGGACCTTTCCATTGGTGATTAACCAGATTTAGATTTGAACCCATTACCGGACACGTCAGAACTCTAGTAATATGTCTCTAACTCAGCTCGGCTTTCTGACACACTGACGCCCTACATTACATCCCAAAATCTTTTGGTTAAGATTACATAATGGCAAATATTCAAGACACCATAGGTACCAAAAAAGCCCCAAAACACCTTGAATCTCCACTATATTTGACTTACATGTCGTTCTTTTTCCTTGTAGACATCATTGCATTTTCTGTAAAAATTAGAATGATGTGCTTTCCATAAAAGCAAAAAAAAAAAAAAATCAAACAGGTGTACAATGTACTACCAGAGAGAGTTCAAATGTTTCTGGGAGAACGTCTTGTGGACAAATTAGACCAGGGCAAAGCTTTTTGGCAAAGCCCAACCTTCTACTGTTTACAGAAAATAAAGTGGTGTGCGGCAGTCTTTCACAAGTCATTAGGCAAAATGTGTGACTATTTAAAAAAAATCACATTTGAGTTTTATATATACAGCGTCTTTTTATATACAGCGTCTTATGCTTTTTAGAACACATTTACACAAAACTACATGGTATGGAAAACATAAATGAATGTCTAACTTTGAATAGCAAGTGGTGCTGGATGTAATATCCTGACATGGAAGTTCTTGACTTTATTGAGGGGATTATCATACATAGGTTTGGCACATTTCCTTCAAAATGAAATTAGGATGCATTCAGTGGCAGATGAGGAACATGCATTATCACTAGTACCGGTTTCAACCAAATATGTATGTTTGCCCTGTGAACCAGGAAATTAAACTCCATACTTACTTTTGACATATGGGACCAACATAGCATAAAAAGTAATTTAGTCATTCAGTCAGTCAGACAACAGTGTGGTGCTACACTGTACATGGATGTTTATGGTTGCTCTTTGGATTGTTTAGCAAATTGATGAAGGGGTGGTCTTTGGATGACCAAAAGAGCATACACATTATGAGCCTTGTGGAGCATAATCCATTGTTTTTTTGCCTACTGCATGCTATAGTTTTATGTCATCAAGATGAATAAATGAAATTTCCATTTAAACTTTTGCACTCTGTAGGCACTTGTGCACTCATAGTGTTAGTCAATAAATTAAATTTGCATACAAAAAGGGGTGAACTTCTACACTTTGCAGGCACTTTTGCACTCATAGGGTTGCTGGTTGAAAGCTTTTTAATGTGGCGCCATGGTGCCTACATACCTATATACAATTCCATTTATAACTTTGAAGTTATAATGTAAACATCGTCTCTGACCAACCCCTCTATCACGATACCTCTGAAACCAAAAGCTTGACCTTCTAAATGATAACCATGTGGCCCTGTGTTTTGGGCCTTTTGGAATTGCTGACCAAAAATTACTTACACCCCTGCAGCGATGATAATAATAACAAAACTTTAAAGCAAAGTGGGTGCCTATGCTGCAGGGCACAAAGAGAGAGAACTAGATACTTTGACAGCTTCACCACTTGATAGTCTCATATTGGTAGCCTGCTCTTACGACACTGGCAGTGACATTACATTATTGGTAAATTATTACATTACCAGGTTTTGCCAACTTAAGGCTGACCTGATAGGATGTTATTACACTATCTTATGAAATAACTTAATATAATAATATTAATATTACATTGTCAGTATGGTAATATTTACATTATTGAGACATACCCTTTTACATTATCGGGAAGTTATTTCATCATTAGGTTTAATTACACATTATGAGAGTCTTTGGAAAAATAACTCAATTACTAGATGGTTAGGCATGCCAAATCTGATACAAGAATTTGTAAAAAGTTACCAAGGTTCAAAAGAAATATTATAGGACATATAAGAAACAATGATAGCCAGTCCTATTGTTCTGTATAATATTTAAAAGCAGAGGAGATCTTTTCCTGGATCACTTTTTACGATATTGCCCCAAATCCCCCTCAGACCCTGGTTGCAAAAATTTCATTAAAGGCTTTAAAAGACAATAATTAAATAAATAAACAATAATTTCAACATCCTATTCTACAAAAAGGTCAAAAATACACACCACACACTTCCAGGAGTATGTGAATACCAGCGCACAAAGCACACACTTGTAAATGGGTTTATTGTCCATACCACAGAACTGAACAAGATTTAAGTTGAAATAAAGCATGCAAGACCAGCAACACAAAAACGCATTATGTATATTTAGGAAAGGAAAAAAATACAAACACCTGTTCATCCTGATACATAAAAATTGACCTAAAAATGTGTTCACAGTTAATGCTAGAGGTTCCAGAAGACTTTAAAATGCCATGTGGTTTCAAGGGTGGCTCATGCTTAACCTGATAAATATTAGGCACATATAAAAGCAAACAGGACTTTATAATATGGCCCAATCTTAAAAGATCATAGTAAGATGGTAACACTACAGGCAAGTCTGAGCTCTATTCCCAACCCAATATGAAAATCAGGGTATGTTTTAGATGTCAAGATGACATTAAAAATGTATCAAATAAAAAAGAAGAAAATACTGTGAAAAACTACACAACATTTAAAATCTACGACGTTTGTTGTTGGGGCCATCAAAGTTGCCTCCAACTGGGTTTCCTCGGCCAAAAGCACCTGGTCCACCAACACCACTTAATGCACCAACCACTGCTTGCTGTTGTTGCTGGGGCGAATCCACCCCTGTCCGCCCGCCCATGGGAGACACCATTTCAGGAGGACCTCCCTGGAGGTACAATTCATTGCACTACAGTTATAGTGTCATCCAGGGTCCAGTTGTTTTATAGTGGGTGTTAAGGCCAAACAAAAAGAAGAATATCAAATGATCATATGTTTGCAGAATTGTTGGGTCCAGTTTTTTACGGTGAGAAGTGTTGAAGATAGTCAAAGGCAGAGGAGTCACCATCAGAAGTCACAGAGGGAGGAAAGAAACGAATCATTCAGTTAGTAAGAACATAATGTATCTCTGCAGTAATTAGGCCGACATTGACAAATCTGACAACTTACAAGTAATTAGAAAATCATGCGACTCAGGCCCCTCCTTACCATGTGCACTGTCAGAATTGACCCACCAAACGTTCCTACCATGTTAGATCTCACTCCTTGTCCTTAACATTATGTTTGGTAGCTACTACACTTTCTAGCCAAATGGCTACCGATGGCTTGACTACCACATGTTGTGGAAAAATTGTTTTGGAATTATTATGATGCTCATTTTTAACTACAGACAGACAATTGTTGTCCACTATGGTAACTACTGATTGTACTTTTAATGGCCCTGGCATTTGAGCCATGTACCTGCCCAAGATTTGTTCAAGGGTAGTTTTTTCTACCCCTATTGGCCTTGGGTGTCATGACCCAATACTGTTAGGAAAGGAGCTGTATACAGTGGTTAATGGTTAAAAATAGACATTTCGCTCACAAAATGCATGATTCATGCAATGGCATGACAACTGCAACTACTTGGAGGAAGCATAAGACGTCTAAATGTGTCTGCAGAGCCACTGCAACTTATTATTGGCATTACTTCTGAAATGTTTAACTGTATTTGGCTATAACTTACTTTTAATTTATCATAAAAAAATCTAAATGTCTGGAGTTCAATTCAAACCACTACCGTTAAAGACACGACTGTTTCAAATTCATTTAAATACAGCCACTAGGAGGCAGCAACTTCTACGTGTGTAGTTTGAAGCTAACTGTACAATACAGCAATACAGCTAGCTGTACAGAGCTCCCCCTACAGCTTTGTGGAGTTTAATGCAGGGTTAAAAAACACGACTTACTGAGGGTACCTTAGGTATCATAGAACACATTTTTGACCATCAGAAATTGTTCTTTGAGGCTCAATAATAGCGTATGCAAATTTGTGCGCCTGAAAATTACCCAGGAGCACTGCTAGAGGGTCTTATACAGGCTCATTTAAAATGGTTACAACAAAACGATTCATTGGCCCATTTCAGTGCTGCCATTTCTAGTTTGAAATTTACATGTAGAGGCAGACAGGAGACTGTGTTAAAGTTTTGGTATGGTCCATTGGATACCTTAACCTACATTCAACAATAACAAGGTAAATGTGGCTTTACTATGATTAAAAGCATACCAAAGATATTAATAAGAACAGAGTGCTGGTATCCAAAGAATGCCAAAATCTACCATCAGAGGAAGAGCTTTTTCTTACCTCTCTAGTGCGAATAACATACCTCCCATTTTTGACAAGTGGACACTCAATACTTTTAAATATAGACCTAAAAAAACTTCCAATTGACGGCCTCCCATAGTTAGCAATTGTGCACGGTAAACTATTAATCCTCATGGGTCTTATTCGAAAGGACTCCTTCCAACTCTCTCTTTGAACATTGGAGACCTTTCTCAGGAAGTCACAATGACGCTGGTGAAACACTGTCCATACCCTTCTTCTGAGAGTGTCCTAGAATGAAAAGTAGTGCAGAAGTGGACAGCAAATAGGATTCAAGAGCATCTCATTAAACACCACAGAGAGGATAGAAGTCAGATCAACTTAACCAAAGCACACTGGTGCTCATACTCATTCATCCACACAGGCTGTCGCTGCTGAGAATACCTATGAGCCAACCTGCTACTTGATTCTCCCATCTTCTTCTCAGACAGTGTTTCCATTTAGTCACTTGTTGGTCTGTTGGATCACTACTCGAGCAGAAGGCTCAAACAGAAGCAGTTGCACCACAGACACACCACTGGCCAGCAACCATATTTCACTTAAGCATTCAACAACAGGACAGGAAAATCTCTGTGTGGTCTGCAAACAGCACAGACCCAGATTAAGCAGATCCAGCCAGTGTCTGGAAAGTAAGTGCATGTTTCCTACATGGTGAGGGGATGTGTGGGCTTTGAAATATCAACTCTCGAAGGAAATTAAGAATTAAAAAAGATTTATATGAACGTTGAAGCAATCATAAAACGTTCATAAAAATAGATTTATATGAATGCTAAAATACGATATGAAATATCCACAAATTCAAGATGCTCTGTGATTTATTCCATGCCCCAGTGATGATCAATGGTCCTGCCTAGCTGCAGGTGTGGCTTGATACAGGGTCAATTGCCTGCACGACAAGTAAAAAAAGCAGAGTGAAGACCTATGTTAGAGGTGCATCTTGCTGCAAGTTATTACATCCATGCGGGGGATGGCTGTGAAAGTGCCTCAATGATAAGCTAATCATGAAAAAGATATTGGAGGAAATCTGTTGCAGCAACCGGTAAAGTTCCTCAGGCACATCACTGACGGTGATGGTGTAGCTGCCACGCCTGGAAAAGTGGATGTAAGTGTCAAGGTGTTTGGGATTTGATGGAAGATGACTGCAGCATTTCTTCAGGCCGCAGAATAAAGTTTTCCATCCAAGCAAGGTCAAGTGTCTCCAGGCAGGCATTGTAATGAGGAGCTCTTCTCAAGCTAAACCAACTGGTAGTCATGACTTGCCCTTTTTATATCTTTGCCATCAACCCAGAAACGTAAGCCCAAGAAATTAAATACCAGAGCTTGAATGGTTAACTGTAGTGGGCCAAGTAACACACTGACCAAATTTTAAAGAAGCTAACACACTTGATGATGTCTAACCACCAGGACCATGCCCCTGTGGTCCTACCCTTAAGGCCAAGGAAACCAAAGCATATTACAGAACCAAGCAATTTGCAAGAAAGAAAGGAAAACAGTTCCAAGCAAAGAACTGACTAAGATTATTAAATGGCTATAAAGTGTGTTGGTAAGCCGTGATATTGGTCGGAGTTACTACTGATTATATAGGGTGCCCAAACTTTTGCACAATACCAGAAATCCAGAAAGTATTTGTGCATAATACAGAAGATAACATTTATTGTAATTGACATGGCACGTGCAAGCAAGCATCTATTGAAGAAATTAAACTGCTATAGGCCGCTGTAGATAAAGTTTGCTGTGATAATCAGGGCAAACCTTTTCCATATAAATTCGTACATTAGTTTTAAACTGATGTTTTGTCTTCACGGACATCTTATTTCTCAGTTTTGGCCCTTAATAGGTAGAAAAGCATGGGTATGCAAGGCTTTTTTTAAATGCATTTATTAAGAGCAGTTTGCAGACATTGTAGGGAAAATGCTAAATAAACAAGACTTAATAATATTACTTATAGGGCTGTCAATTGTTTTAAAAAATTGAGATTAAATAAAAAACTATGTAGTTAAGGCCACACCAATAAAATTAGTTGGTTCTCGGATTTTTTCTGGAAAAATATGGAGCGAGCGAGCGAAATAAAAATAAAAATAAAAAAAATGTTCTGATGGTAAATTAGCACATTCACAGTTAATGTTCATTGAAGACATTTACTCATGTGTTTAGGAAAATAGATGTGGCCTAATTTATAAACTTTCACACCTCACAGCACACTTTTTGTTATGCAGGTTTTAGGCAATGTACAAATTCATAATTCTGTCATTCCATGTTATGTAAAGGTTTGACGGTTTGTCATTTATTTAAAAGTTTGTGAATCTAAGCACCAAATAAGCCGGCTGTGGATTGAGGTATGACTAGTCTAGGCTGCTGTAGCCTACGTTCAAACTCATTTTGTCACAGGGCATTAGAACGTCAAAATCGCATTGATTCACCAGATAGCAATTAGATAGTGCCTAAAGCTCCGTGATCAGCGCAACAGAGATGGATATTCATCAACGTGCAGTCACGTGAATCTAGAAAAGAGACGTTTTTTTGCATGAGAAAGAGAAGCGTGTGTGTGCGCGAGGATGTGAGTGTGTAGGCACATGCTATTTGCTATTCATTTATTGATTGATTTGATGGCGAAACACTTTGAATGGGTTTTTTTTCGCCTCTCAATCAATGAAATATCAAACTCACCTCCACAGAGTTGCACAAGCATACTGCTCTCGGCACCGTGAGTAGCCTACAACTGCGCAAAGTTCTCGTCCTCTTTAATTTCAATGCACTTGTCAAATGTTTTTCTCCTCTGATCAAATATTCTAATAATTAAAAACACTGGCCTAGCAGGATCCACCGGCATCTTTCTCATATCATGTCTCTTGCGCTCTGAAGTGAAAGGCGCGATTTGATTGGTTTTCGACGTCACATGAACGCGGCCATGCTTTTTTTCAGTATTATAGCTATCAGCCACGGTGTTTTTTATGTTCGTGTGAGTTCAAATTCAATTTTATTTTTATTTCATTTTGCATTTTTTTCAAGCGGCGAATCCGAGAACCGAGATCTTTTTAAAACTAACTTACGAATTTATATGGAAAAGGTTTGCCCTGATTGTCACAGCAAACTTTATCTACAGCTGCCTATAGCAGTTTAATTTCTTCAATAGATGCTTGCTTGCACGTGCCATGTGAATTATAATAAATGTTATCTTCTGTATGATGCACAAATACTTTCTGGATTTCTGGTATTGCAAAGGCATATAGCTACAAACTACACGAGGAACAAACAGGAAGTAGGTTAGGCTATCAACTACGGAATAAACTTGCCCTGAAAAAAGTGAAACTGCGTCGCATATGCAGTCAATATAAGATACCACCAAGATAGTTCGACGACAAGCATTTTAATTGCGAAATTTCTGTGAGGTTGCTGTAATGCACTTTTAATGCATTAAGTTCGACAGCACTATTTAATATAATTTAGACACGTTTGTCGGGCCGAATTAAAAAGCCCAGCGGGCTGTAGTTTGCCTAAACATTTGATATTTAGACAATATTTACTCTAAGCATGCCAGTCGAGAGTTACAGAAATCAGCGATTACAGGAATCCCAACCATATCTCATTCTCACTGGTAAAGTTTGCAAAACATTACCAGGTCCTGAAAGTCAGAACATAGAGATTGAGGAAAAGTTTCTATCCTCAGTCTAACTGCCTCTTGAATATTTTGTACGTTATGTACACAATTTAAATTTAATATGGCCTGAAAATGTTTTACTATTTCATAAGTCTGCTGTTAGGTATAATGGCCACAGAGGTGTCCCGATATTGGAGAATAATGGACGGGGTGGGGCCTATTGCCTATTATTCACTGATATCGGGCCCCTTTGAAAGTCGCTATACCACTTACCACCAAGTTGTAACTAGTCATGCACATGCATGGAGTCAATACGCAAGGGTTTCAAGGAGTAGGAAAAGGCTACAAAACAGAAAAACTTTGTTGCACGACGCCGGCTTTATTGCCCTTACTGACTTAATCTTCCAGCAATGCCAATAAGGCTCTAGAAATTGATCACTAATTTTACACCCAAACTACAAAATACAGGATTTTTTTCACAGGCTACACACACACACAAATTCACGCACACACACACTCATGCAAAATGCATTAAAGACTTGGACGTGGAGAGCAAATACGAGCTCAGATACTTTACCATCACTCCATTATCAGGCATCATTGGTGTTTCTTCAGAACCCATGGATCCACCCCGGCCTGGCATCCCCATCCCCAGCATTTGAGAGGACGCCTTGTTAGCACCCGCAGCTGTGCCAGAGTTATAAGCATCTATGCAAGATAATGTATTATGGGTTTTAACTTGGGAGTGTACCGCAGCCAATTGAACAGAAATAAATCAAGGATCAAAAAACAAAGTATGAAAATCTCGTCAGTAGTTGGTTGGGTTAAGGCTTTCTGAAGATGGTGCAGTATAAATATCAACTCATTGTCATGCAGTTTTATTTATGTTTGAGACTGCACAACAGCCTTGTAATATATTTTAGGTTTTAAAAATGAACAAATACATCTTTTTGCAAAAAAGGTTAAAACCATATCCCAAAAACGACAATAAAACATGAAACTAAACAGAACAATCTTTTTAGGAAATTAGCTACTACACTGCTTTTATGGCCCAAAGCCCTGTCCAGAAAACAAAAAAGGAAGCCAAAAAATGCTAAATACAAAACATGTGCTTACATGTGCCAATTTCCTCATTAATGGGTTTTTCATAAACAAACAGGAGCAGTCTAATGTCTGCAGACCAATGCTGCAATCATGGTACTGACCGCTAACTTTTCTGCTGGATTAGTCTGAGCCATGTATCTGCCCAGCGTAGAAACAAACAAAAAACAATTAAATAAATAAATAAATAAATAAATAAATAAATAAATAAATAAATAAAATGTCATTGTCCCTGTTGCTCAGGAGTGCTCTTTACTGTGAAGCTCCAGAAGACTAACACCATAATACTACTTGACACCACTTTTTCCAGGCAGCTTTTGGGAGATTGCTTTATTAAAAGCTGGTTGAACAGTTATTGGAAAGGATGTTAACACTTTAGATTAGGGTTGAATATCAACACTTCAAAACTGCTCATTGTTATTGTACATCTGCTAGCAAGGCCATAAAGGTGCAAGAAAAGTGCCAAGTGCAAGATATAAAAACTTATACACAATGTATAAGGAGATGATGTGGTGGGTATACATAAGAGCATCATATATATATGATAAATAAGGAGGGGCTTTACTCAGTAAAAATAAGGTGACACACATATACACTAATATACTTATAGTCACAGTAAAGCTGGATTTAAGCTTCTGCGTCACTTTGAAGCAAACACGGCGCTGTGGGTCTGCGTACTTTCTCTGTAGGCAGCGTCATCATCATAAGTGATAAGCCCAACCCACATGTGTTCATGCCCACGAATAAATTATCTATGGCTTTCGGGATGATACTTTATTAGTATTAGAACTGACCTGCAGGCTGCAGCTACCTACTGGTATTTTGCACCTACCGAGCCTCCATTCTCTTCAATGCAACGGTAGCCCACAAACTCACGGCAGTGCCGCATGCAGGCCCCGACTTCATGAGCATTCAGGTCAAATGTCAACTTTCAGCAACCCCCCTCTGTAGGGGTGCGTCGCTAGCTATTTATGATATCTAAAGATATTTATCGGTGGTTCTCTAGTCATTTATCTTGCAATTATAGAGATGTACAAGCACACCGCTAACTATTTCCTGTGTATAGGTACTATAGATACTTGATAGTAGTGGTTGGCCATTATCGATGTGAGACTTATATCGGGCGATAAAAAAATATCACTGTTAATCTATTCTCAAAGTTGGGTTGGGAGCTGGGTCTATACTGCAGAAGCTAAGATGATTTTCACCCTGATATTTTAGCACGGATGTATGCCTCGCCAGTTTTGCTACACCGGTTTCACGTCAGCCGGCAATAGCTTTAACAGACATCACAGCATTAAGGTGTCCATGGGTTTTTATTACACCATTGTATGCAAAACTCTGCCAAACCCTAAACCTATGTCCGGTTAATTTTGACAAACATTTAAATTTCATAGTAAACTACAAAATGTGATGTGCTGGTGTTGAGATATTGCATGTTATCTGTAGAAAGACATTAAAGGGATAGTTCGTTTTTTAACACATTGAGCCCCTTTCACAGGTTGTCTAAAATGAAATAAAGTGGTTGACACCAAAATCTTGATAATTTCGATGTCAACCACTTTATTGCATTTTAGACAACCTGTGAAAGGGGCTCAATGCGTTAAAAACCGAACTATCCCTTTAATTTGCATTGTTTCAGTATATGCAATAACCTCTTTTTTAACATTGAAAGTTGTGACTGTTAAAAATAGTACACGTATGACTATAAATGAACAAAATTAGGCGAATGAGCCAAATCTGATGCAGAAAAAGACAGTAGCCTAAATGAAATGTCATGTTTGTTTCTGAGGCTGTGACATGTCAAATGCTAATGAGATGGCACCATTACCATTGCAAATATACACTGAGTGCGTGATGGCACGGTTTACTCTAATGAATTAGCCTTTGGCTTCAGAATTAGGCTTCATAGGATAAAATACACCTTACCTATACAGCATATCGTGATTTTTGCTTGTTTGTTTGTTAAATTTTGTGAAATATAAATTCTACTTACTGCAACTGCAATCATGCTTCCTATTCTCAATTCAAATTCAAGAAATGACATGGAATTTAGGAAGTCACTCCCAATTCAATTTAGAAATCTGTACAACCCTGACTCACCAAATTACATAATGGATATAGATTTAGAGCACTTGAAAGGAATATTATGATAGAGACAGCATCCTAACAGATAAACGAAAATACAACTTGTGGAACAGTTAATAGGAAACAACAAATATTGTGCAACATGGACAGGCAAAAAAAATGCAGCAGGACAGAGACTAAATCAATCAGAAGATTGACCATGTTCTTGTCTATAACATATTACCGTTACAAGACATTTTACTGTGTTTGTATACTGTAAATCACACAGTCAGCTTAAGACATGGTTTTGCATATCTGCATGAATGCATTGTTGACTGACAGCAAATTCTTTGACAAGCTCAACCAAAGTGTCAACCTATTTTGAGTAAAAAATATATTTCAGATGGTGTGCAGCCCCAAACGCATATTACTTGATACAAAAGTTGTGTGTCCCAGTCAGCTTCACCTTAATAACATGATTAATCATTATGACCCTACCTCCCATATTAATTCCTCCGCATGGGCCCATTTCATTCATTCGCATTTCCCGTTCCCTCTGGAAATGAAGAAAAGGTATCAAGTGGTAGGAAATGTAGATAAAACAATGAATTGGCAAAAATCATATAAACCTTCATGTGTAAAGCATTTTGGGATGAAAAAGATATTATTGGTTTTACTTCCAGTCCTAATGAAAATAATTTGGTCTGTATTGACAGTCCTTTTCTTTTTTTATTCACAGGCAGGGCAAGAGTAGGACACCAAAATCCGGATCAGGAATTTGTATATAGTGGGGCATTCATTGGCCCATTACTTGCCCACCACTTTGACCACTGTTTTCTATTTACATACCCATTACATATCCATAAATTCAGAGAAAATATAAACTTCTAATGCAACTCTATGAGGCTTCACACTTAAAATGTCAGTGTTGTCAGAGTGCCGATCATTCTGAAATTCAATTGGTTTATCTGTGTTGGATGGGCGGGGCATAGCAATGCTTAGCCAAAGGGCAACAATTATTTGACTGAGCCATTAATTTACCTGAAATATATCAGAATACATTTCACCAGCTTATGTTAGTACCCATCATGCAATAATGCCCATTTTCAGGAGGCAATTTCAAAAGTAAGCAATGTGAAAGATCAGAGGAACTGTGGAGGTCAAAATGAGGTCTCGAAGACCAAGAAAATTGGTACATTGTACATTGGTCAGAAACACAATTCAAAACCCTAATTTGTCTCAAAAAATGCAAGAAGGTGAAGCAGATTCAGGATTAGTGGAGCACAGGTCCACTGTGCAGAGACGCTTGCACAGACAACATCTTCATACAGGAGTTAGCAGAAAAGTTGTGGTTATAGTTATTAGGGATGGGACGAAATATCGTTTGACGAAATACTGTGATACAAAACGTGACAATACGCATCGAGGTCAAAAAAAAATTGATTGTGAAATAAAGATAGATGGCACTGCTGCATGATTTGTGTAGTATATAAATAATTTAGTGTATTATATGTGTGTGTATATATATGGGGCTGACATGCAGTCTATGGTGGCAGGCTGGCTGCACCATTTGATGATCAAGTAGGGTAAAACTAAATGAAAACAATTATATGTGGAACTGTGCGGTGCGTCGTCACGTCAGTGTTGCAACAACTCCTACTTTTCTTGTCAACTTGATTTTACTAATGACATTTCAATGTTAGAATCATAATTAATTAATAACAACTAATAACATTATTGAACATTATTTTATCGTCAATTTACAAGATGTTGTAACATGGCCTGCTGGGAAATTTGTCTGTCCAATCATAAATTTTTTTTGTAATTTCTGATCTTGTCGCAGGAGTTTTTTTACCAAAATGTTGAAAAATGAAGAGTCACGAGACGATTCGGTAGATGAAAGGCAATAGTGAGGAACTTTACTAACGAGCGCCCGGAGACAAAGTCTGCCGGAGCAATGTTGTACAAAACTTTTTATACAGAGATAACCAGGTTGAAAATAACAACTCCTTAAAAGGTAATTCCGCCCGACTTGATCACTAAAAAATAATTTCTTCTGCCTGTCGATACATCAACCGCTGTTGCCTATTTTATCACACCTAGACCAAATAGGCAGCAAATGGCGCAGAGCTCCCCCATTCGTTCCCTAGGACTCTTCCTGGCCAAGAAGCCCCCAGAGACAAAAAGGAGCTGTTTATTGCATCTAACCAGTGATTTGCGACAGCAGCTGATTGACAGAGAGAAGAGATCTAACTGTGCGTTCACACCAAAAGCGACCAAAGCTGCAAAATCGCTTTTGTCGCTCACAAACGGTCGCTGCAATAAATAGTTCTGTTCGCTTTTGTCACCCAAGTCGCTCATGACGTTAGGATTAGAACGTTCGATTTTGCTTACCCATTTAAAGGAGCCATTGTACAAACAGTACAAAAACGTGTGTTTCAGTAGCAAATTGTCCTGCTGAAGAGGGTCTCGACGTAATTGAAGTTACAACCAAGAACAAAATCACGTCAAGTGTTAAAGGTATTGGTATCACTAAATGGCATTTGGTGATCTGCAAATCGTAATGTGCACTCATTCTACTTTGAATATAAAAAAACATTGCAAGTGCAGGGAAAGGGATTTCGATTAGGCTACTATGTTGGGTGCAACATAAGCTACAGATCATAGCCTTTTTGTGGCGATCTCGAAAAGCGTTGGGCCATACAACACCGGCTGAACAAAACAGGAACGAAGTCTCCCTGTATGTTCCCTGAGAGCCAAACAAGCGAAGAGCGTCTACATTCCGATTGGTCGCCAGTGTTTTGCAGCCGAAACGTGTCATAGCTAATTTGCATAAAGTTAAACTGTCTTTAACTTTTTTTAGTCGCTCTAGTCGCTCAACTTTTGCAGCTTGTCGCTTCTGACGCTTTTATCGCTTTGGTCGCTTACTGTCCATACAAAGTCAATTACTTCCGGCGATTTTGCAGCTTTGGTCGCTTTTGGTGTGAACGCACAGTAAGACAGTCACACATATGTTAAGGAAACCACACCAAAATAATCTGTTACAGCACTTTCTGTCACAAGTCAATTAAAGTTGTTTCATTCAAGTATAATGCTCTAATCACATGAAATAAGATTCATCACATATTTTTCAAGGAATAAACTCAGCACTTAATTAGGACAATTCAAAATTCCCCCACAATCTTCTACACGTTGGCCTAGTAAATGTAAACGGTAACGGCCTCTTAGGAAAGTCAGCATAAATGTATAAGAAGCCCAAAAGTGGTGCTCAAAAGCGTAAGCAGAAGAAAGAATTGGATGTAAGGAATTCGACGTATTCGACGTATTTTTAAAGCCGTCGTCAAGTTCCGATTCCGTGATTGACATCATCCAGCACTCAGACTTGGATGCTAATCCTACCACCACACCACCATGCTATCACCACAATAGTCAACGAGTTTGCTGAGCAGAGGGCACGCAAAGTTCACTTCGACAGGTGAGTGCAAGGGTTTTTCTTGCTAATTACGGCAACTGATCGGCTTATCAGGTTGTGGTCAAATGGCCGCTGTGCCATCATGTATGTGTCTGTTTGCTCTTTGATAAGGCCACTGTGCTGCCTGCAAAGAAACGTGGTGTGTTCAGTTGAATGAATTTGTATGCGTTGTGATTTTGACCGTAGGCTGTGTGCAGGTTATGCAAATAGTCGCTGTCCATGATCGTGTGTGCGTTCTTCTTTCCCTCTATGGTCGGTTAGTGTGTGTGTTGCGGTATATGCTGGTTGTCACTGTGCATGGTTGTAATATTGTGTAGGCCTATCCTTTTTTGTTTTTGGGCCTTGGGCTGTAGTGGTAGGCCCTATGGGAAGTGGATTTATGGTTCTCGCACAGGGAGGGGTCGAGATAGCGTGCTATGCCACTGAGGAGAGGCAAGCACTGTACATGCCCCCCGTTAAACCCCGACGAGCTGGACCGCATTGAGAAGAGCCGACACGAAAGCAATAGGCCACAGTGAGGCAGCCTCATCTTGCAAATTTAGAGTAACTAGCTATTTGTTGCAACCACATGCGTTCTGGGTATACTTCGCATAGCCAAGGAACTGGGCAAAAAAAAAAAAAAAACCTATGGAAAATAATAAATTCCTTCAAATCCTTCCTAAAATTGCACTCTGGTAAAATTGCACTCTTTTTTTTTGTTGGCAATGGAACTGTTGTATAAAAGCATTATCGCATAATGCTTAAACCCTCTATGTGTAAGTTTTATTTTTTGCGTATGAGAATTTCTCCCATCTATCGGCGAAGTGGTATACTGCACACGTTTGAATAAAATGCATTAGCCCTTCCCTTCCCACGGTCCTCATTTCCAATGGTACTCATTTTGAAAATGGCGGCGCAAAATGGATATTCTTATTTGGTACCCAGCCACATCTATATATAAATGGAAATTACCAAGTTAATGGGAACACTACAATTTATTCATGGAGGTAATTACCATCGTTTTACATTATATTTTTAAAATAAAAAATGTATTTTTAATAAAAGACGAAGATAAATTGAAGATAAATCCTACACATAGTGGCTTTAAGTAATATTTTGCTTAAGTATCGATAGCGCTTAAACCCACTATGTGTAAGTTTTTTTTTTTTCGTATGAGAATTTCTCCCATCTATCGGCGAAGTGGTATACTGCACACGTTTGAATAAAATGTATAGAGTTGGCCAGTGAACCCGGAACTTCCAACCAGGAAGTGGTTCCAAGGCTCCCGTTTTGCCATTGACTTTTCCATAAAATCGCGTTTTAAAAGCATTTAAAGTCCCGACTCATTCTATCCAGCTACGGGGTAGGTGATGACCGTGTAACCTTCCGTTCAGAGTGAAAAAACTAAAGTAAAGGCTAAAAAAAGGCAAAGGTACAAGACTGTGTACATATTTTTACCCCCGACTTTAGAAACTACATATCCCAGAAGCCAGTACTTACCCTATCCCAAAGACGATTGCGCCCAGCGTTCTTTTTGAATGAGTTGACGACAGCCACGCGATGTTGCTCTTGCAATCGAATAGCTAAATTTTGGTGTATTTCCTCAGTAGTTTGTGTAAATAGTGTTATAATATTGTATATATCTTCAGATTTGCATCAATCAAGTTTTAGATCCGTTTTTTTAACCGAAAGCATGGTACAGTATTTAGTACCCGACTGCAACCACCGCTTTGGTGTCCACCATTGCCGTTTCCACCTGTTCCCTACAAATGCCTGTCAAGTTCTCCTGAATAAAGAATTGATAATGACGGGTACAATAAAGCATTTATCAGGATTTGTGGTAATTTCCATTTGTTATAGATTGCACCACAACAACTGAATTTACTGTTTTTAATTAGCCCAACTGCCATTTACCACGTTACATACCCTTCATATCACCAGATACAGAGAAAAACTAATGTAATCCAGCAAGGTAAGAAAATGAGCATATTAAATTTATAAATCTTATGGAAATGGAAATGACATGGTAAGGATGCCTAGTTGAAATTAGGTTAGGCTTAAGGGTCGTGTCAAACGAGCAGTAAAACGAGCAAAACCATGGTTGTGAGGTAGGCTACGGTGACATTCGTGAACTTGTTTGCTTTCCCGGGCTTCAACAAACACATCCATGGCAACGTACTTGTCCACGAATCAGATGCGTTGCTGGGATTGTGGGATTGCTCAGGATTATGGGTACTGAAGTACTTCTAAGGGAAATCGCAGAAAAAAGACGTTTTTACTGAAACAAAATGGAGATCACATTACATTTTGGCGTCTAGTTGAGCACAACCAATCGTTTTGTTATGCCGTAGCTAGTTAGACGTCTAGTTAGACCATCGTTTTACATTATATTTTTTAAATAAAAAATTTATTTTTAATAAAAGACGAAGATAAATCCTACACATAATGGCTTTAAGTAATATTTTTTTATTTTTTTTTATTTTTTGATATCGTGACGATTGTCACTATTGTGACCCTGGCATATCGAGGCATATCGAGGCATATATATATATATATATATATATATATATATATATATATATATATACACACATACATACATATACATATATATATATACACACACACACAGTTTTAAACCCGAACCACTACCAGACAATTGAACCCCAATAGCCTCTTTTTGGCACCAGTTCCTCCATAAGCTCTATTCCATCTGTACTTTCGGCACCACGCTCCACTGAACTTTCGGATGAACTCTCCATCTCTGCCATGTGTTAGAGATGCGCGGATTGCGGTTAAACCGTGGATTGGGCGGGTGACGTGAGGGAAAATAGTATTTTAATTAAATTTTGACAGGTCATGGTTGAACAAAAAATAACTATATACTGTTGAATACTGGTGCCTACATCCGGAAAAAAAGAAGCACATTCTTAATCAGGCAATAAATATTTGGCCTAATAGCTCTTGCTGCTTTGCTTTGGACAGAGATGGTAACGCCAGTGCCTAAAAATATAGTTTGAAACATAACATTTGTAAATTGGCATATGGCAAAATAGAGGCAAAATGACTTTCATGAAATGAAGTTCATTCATTTTAGCTGGCCTGCTGTCAAACTGTTCTTGAATGATGGAGAATATGCAACGAAACCTTTAAGGGCATTTATCTGATCACAACAGTGACAGAAGCACAAGAGAAAAGTTCCGGGCATAGACGTCCTTTAGACATTTTGATAATACTATACATAGTGTTACAACTGGGACTTGGAATCTTGGAATTGGTTTCACGACTCCTTACTCGTGCGCACTCTTTCAAAAGATGAAATCATTAAAGTAGGCCAGATCTAGATGTTTGCAATGATATTACTCACATTATCCATGAAACTGGTCTTGAAGCCATCAGGCTGTCGTCGCATGTCTTCCTGGTCACGGTGGCGCATCATTTCCTCCTCTCGTCTACGTCTCTCCTCCTCATGTCTGTTCCCACACACGCACAGACACAGAGTAAAAAGGAAGAGTATTTAAATTTAAGAAGCCACTCTAGAGGAGATCAAAGTAACAATCGACAAGGTCTTGCTGTTGCCATAATATGGGAACTAGCTGAATTTGAGGTTAAACGAGGTATGTATCTTTTAACAGTTATATATTTATCATGAAAGAAATTGATAAAGTCTGGACTTCTGGCCATGTGAATGGATGTGTTTATTATATATTTATTATTTTTGTTGAAATTAGGGATGTTAATGTTAAACGATCAAAATCAACCAAAATTGCGGACCAAACAGGTTTTGTTAGAGGACACCAAAAGCAAGACAATATTGGGAGAACATTACTTATACTAAAAACAATTAGGAAAAAAACAAGTTGCCAACAGCCCTGATTAGTTTGGATGCTGAAAAAGCACTTGATATGGTTAAAGGTCTCCTTCCAAAATAAACCGTTTAAGACTTGATGTTTTTACATTACCATAGGTCAGCCCAAGTTGTACTTCTATGCTCAACTTAAAAATGCTCTCCTACCCCTGTAGTCTGTATTCGCCTGTGATAGAAAACTGCCGGGAAAAACGAGCGAATCGGAAAAGCTGTACAAATGTACGTCAATTTGAACATTAGCTATGCAGTTAACCCGCCCTCAAGAAACGTTAGGCTGCCTGCAGACAGACCCACTAGTTGGAGCGTCACAGTGTTATTAGCCAATCAGAGGTGATACATTTGCATATCATTAATATTCATAAGAATCCTCTCGAGCTATCCCTGCTCTCGTTTTCACCTAACTAAAATAGCTTGAAACAAGACAACCACAGCATATTTTTTGTCGAAACCAACTCTCATGACATTATTTTAGATGAGAGACCACAACAAAATTAATGAAAATACGATGGAATGAGATCTTTAAAGGAATTATCCGGAGTAAAATACACTTTAGATCAATTTACGAACGATTGGGAGTACATACGTTGAGTTGACATCAAAATCATGTAATTCGTATGTGTTTTGAGAAAGCTATATTTTACAGTTTTGAGCCAAAACTCGTTAGCCTGGAAGTGACCAGGGCATATCATTTCCGCCGCTACAAAACGCTATTTTTATACCTCTTCTACAGTTTATCTACAACCACTTTAATTGGGGTTATATGACTGGCAAAAATTGTGATTTCAATAGAAAACCGTACAGTGCATTAAATCTATTTACAATGGACCTTCAGCAAGAATAAAAGTCAATGGCTCTCTTGCACGTAAATTTAATCTAGAGAGGGGAAGTAGAGAGGGATGCTGTTTAAGTCCTATCTTATTTGATATTTATATAGAACCTTTAGCCAAATCAGGGAAGATCCATCAATAGGTGGAGTAGAATTTAATAATAAAACAAGCCTATTTGCAGCCCCACTCCACCTGACCACATCAGTGTCCTTGAGTGTCCAAGATACTGAACCCCAAATTGCTCCTGGTAACAGGTTGGCACCAGTGTATGAATGCATGTGTGTGAATGGGTGAATGTGAGGCATACATTGTAAAGGAGTAAGAGTAGAAAAGCGCTATATAAATGCAGTCCATTGTTACCAGGTGTGTGTATCTGTGTGTGTACAACATGAACTATAGAGAGCGAGCATGTATACCTCATCTCTATTTGCTTGCGCTTCTGAAGCTCCTGGTTCCTCAACTCTTCCAAACGACGGAGTTCTTCCTGTCGTCTCATAAGATCTGTGAGCCAAATGTCCAAGACATTTTTGATGTTAAAAGAATATCAATGTCTATGGGGGGTGGGGGGGTGCAAGAGGACAAGCAATTTGTCCTTTAAAATATGCTTAGCCTATTACCCATAAACTGTATTTGATGTTTGCTGATTCCTGCTCTTTTCTTATGAAAATGCATGCATTTGTAAGCCTATATTCTCAATAAGGATAACGTTAGCAAAAACAACCACAGGGCCGATCAGATATTCTTACCCTAGCGCTATACTGGAAATTCAAGCCGTCAAAGTACAATTAGAAGACTTCTTTTTTTTTTTTTTAATTTAATGTTCGCTGCTGTGCCGCATCTGATGTAGGTCAGTTCAATTGAGTACATCGGAAGCTAACTGTTAGCAGATTTTGATCATTGAACATTTTAGGTCAACCATCAGTCAAACGGTCACCGGTTAACATCCCTAATTCCCAACTTAGTTTACAGAGCCATCTGTAAAGTTTAATAGTTACAGGTCAAGTTACATTTATGCAATCGCTGCTACACCAACTCTGACACATTGGTGGTGCGAGAGCACATGACGTACATACATGAAACGTGGTCAAATTATTCAGTGGACCATCTAAAATCTGGAGACCTTTGCAACTGTCTACACGCTGCCATGTGGCTCCATTATGGGGGAAAGTTGATAAATAATTGGAACATGCAGAAACACAACAGGTTTTTACAGAACTGTTGCAAGACTCCCAATAATTTCACAATAATTCATAAAAAAAAAAAACCAAACAAACATATAAACCATATAAATATTTCATTTGGGGACGCCAAAAGCAGTAATTTCTAACTGGCTCTATATGAAGGCATCTAATTTGTGCAAAACACCCAGTTTAATTAAAAACACTTAGACATACCCTGCCTCATCATCATAAGCTGATGTTCATGTTTGGCTGCCTCCATCTCAGTTTCCAGTTTGTCACGCGCCTCCCGGATGTTCCTATCCACCTGTTCCCGCTGCTGTTTTTCCATCTCATCGAGGGCCTTCCAACGTGAAGAGTATTCAAACTCAAAGGTCCCAGGCTGAGCAAAACGAGGAGTATGCTCTCTCTCCCTGAAAGGTAAATAGTGTGGGTAAGTCAATCAGAGGCTTGTAGTTTTTCATGTTAGCATTAACAATTCTATGTTCCTAGCTAAATATTCAATGAAAGTTTGGCAAAGCTAGGGAAATCAAAGCAGTACAAAAACAATGTTTTGCAAAGGTACTGCAAGCTTCACAGTCCCTTCACATCATATTTACATGCAACTATATCAAATGTAGAGACATTCAGTAAACTGATTTACAGCCAAAAGAAGAAAAAATAAAGACACAATTGGGATCCAAAGAAGTTTGACAGAAGAGGGCACAAATATAAGATATTTAAAATTACCTATTTCAACCTCAGACCGCCTTTGTCTATAACCCCATCTTTTGGCATCCTTCATGACATTGATTATGCCATAATGTTAATGTGTCTTATGTGATCCTTGATCCTTTGATCTTAACACACTGACTACGCTAATTATGTTAATGGATGATTAATCTGATCCTTGATCACATGATAAGGGATGTGGCCTACAGTTCACACCCACTGGCAAAGAGACATAAGCTCCTGGTATTCCCAACATCAGTCAGAAGTGATGAAGCTTTCTGTATGGAAAGTGAAACATCTTCAAGCTCAAAATGAAGTCCAGTTGCCTTAACTGGACACTATGACTGCCTACCAGTGTTGGGCAAGTTATGTTTTAAAAAGTAATTAGTTATAGTTACTTCTTGCAAAATGTAACTGTGTAAGTAACTCCGTTACTGTATTACAAAAGTAACTAATTACCAGGTAAAGTAACTATTGCGTTACTTTTTGCGTTACTGCCCCCTGTAAATTCAAAAGAAGGCCTATGTTCAGTTACTCATAATAAAAGTGAATGTTAAATGTGTATTATGACTGAAATGCACACACAACAGAATGACATATTAACATTGCACACCAATATAGGCCTACACTAATTTAATATTTTTGTGGGACAATGAGACAAGACGTCTATACATTTTTATGTAGTTCTGTAACTATTAAAATTGTTACCAATATAGTAGAACAATAAAACACTGATGTTTTAGAAATGTTAAGCCTATTTATTTATTTATTTAACTTAAGATACAACAGACCAAAAAAAATGATTGCAGTCCAGAGAAAATAAATAAAATAAAATAACGATCTAGAGAACATGAGAAGTGCAAAATATCTTGGAGAAGTCTGATCACGTTGCATCATCAGTCAGCAGGGGCTACCGTACCATTGTCTTCGTAATGTTCTTGCAGGAGAAATTACTTTTTTTCTTGAAGGAGAAAGGCATTTTAGAGTCAAGATGAACTATAGGCTCACCCCACAATGGGAATTACTTGGGGTCTTGAGAATTGTTAACGCAGTTTGACTCTTGACGTGCCTGTGGCAGCTTTTCCTAATTATGCTACAACAGTCTGACTTCATAGAACTCATGAGACAGAAAACAAGGCAAACTGATGGAAACCTGTGATGCCAGGTAGGCCCAATTTCTCTGTAATAGTTGACTCAACCCCTGACTTATCCCATGTTAACGTCTAGCTCACGGTCATTTAAATTTGTGTCGTGAGTGACACATAATGGAGCGCTGATTATGTAGCTGATTATGTTCTCAATTGTGCATCAAGTTGGATCTTGCAAACTGTTCTGAACAGTCGAGTAAAATAAGTAGAAAATATAGCGATAAGGTTTGCAGTTATTTCGATTTTTCTCTACAATAAATACTAATAAATTAGCCAATGCCTCTACGCATTGATGGACGGACCCGTGACATCTTGTCCTGGCATGGGATGATGTGAGGTGCTTCAAAAGATTGGAGTTGCTCACAACTGACATGGACAAACGGTTTGTTCCTAGACATAATGTGCACTGCACATAGACATACTTGTCCTTAATGTCAATAAGAGTGAAATGGTGCTTATATTTCAAGTTTGAAAACGCTATCTTTGGTTGTTCTAAACTTGCCATTGCTGTGTTTGGTGTGTACATAAACTGCACAGAGGCATGGTTTATAGCCTACATAGGCAATGCCAAAATTCCATTCAATTTTATTAGACCAATCATCATCTACAGTATTTTCCACATAGAAAAATTACCCGCTTCAATAAAGTAACGCATAGCATTTCATTGTCAGTAACAGCAACAGCGTTGTAACAATAAGAACAGCAATTTGTTAGATTACTCGTTACTAGAAAATAGAACGCTGTTTATTTTTAACGCTGTTATTCCCATCACTGCTGCCTACCAATAGTTTTGGCATCTGTGGCACAATGCAGACTATACAGTCTCACATGGGTGGGCCAAGGGATGACATCTCCATAAACACCTAGGAGGAAGTCTATCCCAAATGCAACATCACTCCTATACAGTCATTACCAATTGAGAGTGGCCGCGAGACTCACTTAAAACATGAGTCACGGCATTACGTGATGTGTAAGTGCAGCTACCGCCGCTAGGAGGCAGCACAAGACCTCTCTAATGATTGCACAACATTCTGACAGTCAAACGGAGCAAGAGACGTTAGTTTACTTCCGTGTTCTATTTTTACAATATGCAGTTTGGTCTAATATAGTCAAATTTTTATGCTAGAATTACTTTACATTTTTTTTACATATATTTTGGACCCTATGGCTTAACAATCAGCCTGCGCCAAGTAGCAAATCCCCAGCTTTATTAGGAATTCTAACAAAAAATGAGACACCATTTCCAAAGAGACACAGAAAACACGACTGTTCCTTGCCCACAAACACACATGAAAAACGGTCTGACTCCAGCTCTAACACCATGAATCAAGCCTGGATTCTATGAACTAGTTATACAACTAGTTAGCCTATAGGCCGTTCATTTGTGTTCTATTTTCGCAATAATGCTTTTGGTGTGTTATGTTTGAATAGGCCTACATGAAGAAACTTCGTTTTACCTTCTTTTGAAGCCTCTTCAAAATCCACTGAAAACTACACCCATGAATGAGGATTTAACTGTAGGTTAAATCAAAGTCCTCCTATAAAAACGTCTCTGGTAGAATTTCACCTTCAGCTGAGTTAACGGTGCTGCGACAAATAGGCCTAAATTTGCCAAATGCGGTTTGCCCTCTGCTCATATTGCGTTCAGTAATGCTGCACCGGGCCAGTAGCATTTTTTATTGTAAGACAGGCTTTTTTTTTTTTTTTTTTTTGAAGTTCTAAATGAGCACGTAGTTCATTTGTTGAGAGGCGCGTTGTTGCAGAATTGTATACCGAGTGACTGGAGGGCAGCAGGGCAAGCAACTCTTACCCTGTCCCATTTTGTTCGCAACAACTGCACATTGCAACCTTTGCCATTGCAACCTTTGCCAGCTTTATCCAATTGTATTCTCACAAACGTGGATATTTTAATTTACTGAGACAAAAGGCAAATAGGCTATATGTTCACAGCGAATGAGCAATGGAATTATTACCAGACTCCCATAATGGAGTTACTACCGGACTCCCTATGATTATACATCTTCAAATTTCTAGTTGGTTTCATGCTTTATACTGACAAAATATGTTACAAAGACCCCTTTTAGTCACTGCTGCTCAATTTTCAAGCAAGGGATGGAGAGCCAATAAAATTATTTGTTATAGTCAGTGCTTGAAGTGGGCCAGAACGCAGCAGAACGCAGTTTCGGAACTTCTGTATTTTCGTGTTTTGCGTTCCGACACTTTTTTCTGTGTTCAGGCAGTGCTTGAAGTTGGCCGGAACGCAGCAGAATGCAGTTCCTTACTTCTGTATTTTAGTCTTTTGGGTTGAGCCATTTTATTCTGCATTCCGGTAGGCTTACTTAGCTGAAACTGATCCGACACAGCGACACTAGCCCGAGAATAGACAATATCACTAGACCGATAAAAGACTACATTACCCACGAGACACGACAGTGCCCTATCATATGCATACACTGAGTCCCAACCAATCGCAAGGGAAGCAATGCAAACTGTCACAATTTATACAGTGAATGTCATGATGGCATTGTTCACAATGGCACTACGGCCCTATAAGTTTCCATATGATTAGATGCATCAAGCTGGTCTGGTTCATGTTGTTTTAATGGTTTTTCAGTATCATGTTTTTGTGAATGAGGAAAAAGTAGCCTATGCCCATAGGTTATTGCTTGGAAGAATGATTATGATGGTTTTTGAAACAACACATCCAAAAGACTCACAATGTCACCAAACAAATGTCAAATGTCTTACAATTAGAGTTGTACTTTTTAGTTAATGCAAACGCTTATTATTTCAAAATGTTAATGCACTGACCGCAAAACGTACTGCTTTGACTTGCACAACCTACTGGGGGACGGTTGAAACAAGAGTTTCAATCATCCCGACAGTGCCTGCTCGCAGCAAAAGGCGTTTTTCTCCTAGACTAAAAAATATTGACATTTCATACTGTAGGATATGTTACATCATCAATTCATCTGTTGTTTAAAAGTGATAATATTATCGCTCTTAAAATGAGCCCCCGAGTTTAACTTCAGATCAGTATTGCACATCGACACAATTTTCCCTGGGTCTGTCTAGTATTACAAGCTGTATGGGATGACAAAATTTCATGTTTGAATTGTGAATGGTTTACGAGAAAATCTCAATGGTTAATTCGTCCCCCGGTTCAATCGTCACGGCTCTCCCCTACAGATGAGCGTTTTACGCCCACAGGCTGTCAGCACCCATCATCTTGCATTGTGTATAAAGATCGGGGGGAGGGGGGAGGCTATACATGCAAACGATCTGCTGGGAGGATGGGCGACCAATTGTTTACTAAAACTGCAGAGTGATTCAAATAGCCTACCTATATCCCTAAATCCCTCATTCGCAAGCAGCACAAAATGCATGTCCTTGTCAAGACTTTTATTGAATTGAAGTACTATTTCACATCTTACACTCAATATTACACATTGCAATAACAGAATCAAGTAAATCAAGTAAGTATTGCAATAACAGAACCCCGTTCTGGAGCCATAGGCTACTGTAGTCCAGTGGTTCTCAAACTTTTTTGATCATTCCCCACTTGGAGAGAAGGAGAATTTTCGCGCCCCACCTGACCTGTATCAACACCCCCGCTTTATGATCAGCTCCCATCTCCTCGCAAAGAGCGGAGACATCGCACATCTTTTGCTAATGCAGCTTTCACCATTCGTTTTTCCTTCTAAAAAGTGATGGGCTTATTAGCGTGATTTGGGTGTGAAGTCTCCAAGCGCAATGTTAGGCCTTATACTGTCTGCTGCCAGTTGTCTGACACAGAACACACATGAGTCGCTCGTCATCCCCAACTATGAATCTAAACGCAAACGCATCATACTTTCTTTGGTTGACTCTTCGTTTTTTTAGTCCGCCTGTCTTATTCTCATTCTCGCCATATTTTGTGACTGTGCGCCCATATGCACCGCAAATACTGCATACAACATTTTTCCATTTTTTTAACCATTAAACGTGATACTGGTGCACACATTGTGTAGCCGTTGTGTAGCCTATGTCGCAATTTATGCCGACATCTATTTTGTCTCAAAATGGTTTCAGGCTGGCTTAATTTTTCTGGTTTTCTATCAATCGTCCCGACTCTCCCCTACAGAAGGGGCGTTTTGCGTGTTTTAAGGTGTTTATACGTGCTAATTATGAATCCATTGTGAGTGGGAGCTCTTTTGTTGAGTAACCTTTAATAAAGACAAACACAAAATGCTCGTTTTATTCCGATTCTTCGCGCCCCACCTGCAGTACCTGAGAAACGCTGCTGTAGCCATGTGAACACGCGTGTAGCCTAGTTCATTTATTGTGAGGCGCGTCCTTTGCCAGAGTCGGGCCGTGCCCCACCTAGCAGCCATTGGTGCACCCCCCTCCCCCCAGCACAGGTCGAAAAACGTTAGGCTTTCATTTTATTAATATTTTTAAATTAATATGAAATGGAATAAAATAAATAAACTGGAGATCGTAAATTGCACTGGCATAACAGGTTCGCTCAATGATCATTGGTCGCTGAGTAAACTAGATTCATTTGATTTCAATGTGCCTGTTGCGCTGCAGCGCGCAGAATCGTATCGTTAAAATTGTATCCGTTTTTATTTATCACCTTTGGTTCGCCTAACGGATGTATGAAAATGAATTTAAGAAAATGGTTTAGAATTGCCCATTCAGTGCCTGCAACCTTTTTGACAGTAGCCCTTAGCTTATTTCACTTATTGCCAGCCTAGGCCTACTAAGCGATGAATAGTTGATCGAAGTTGGCTGGGTCTTACATTTGTGTTTCGTAGAGGCAATACGTGACTGTCTTATGTCAGTGCTCCCTGATGCGTGGCTAGCTACTCCCCGATTGCATGCCTGTCAGCTTCGGCCAAGTTGGTAGATATTGATGCCTGCTTTTCAGAACAGTCATATCAGAGGACCATTACAAAGCCTGGAGCAAGAACACAAACTGGGATGGATCAAGGGGCAAGCGAGAACTGCCAGAGAATCTCTAACATTGAAAATGACGATGGACGTTAAAATGATTATATGATATGGGGCTGACAACGCAGAGTCTTGATGAGCTCCCTCTGTTGTGCATTGATCACAGTCATCTTTCCCATCGGGACTATGGGTCAGCATAGTTCACTGTATTAATTAGGCTATTTTTATTGAATTGAATAATTACTATATTTAGCCTACGGTTGGTTAACACAAACACAAAAACAACACTCAAATAACAGACTATTTACAGTAACAAAATAACAGTAGGCTATTCAGTATAACTAGCCTATTTCAGCTCAACTTTATTTCCTGACGGCTATAGGCTATAGAACTCGCGGTCGCTCCCAAGTGCCACCTGGTGGTTATTTGGGTACACTGCAGCTTCTTTAGAAAAAAAAAAAAAATAGTGCGTGACACACACATGACGCACGGGAGGTTCGTGCGTGCAGCCGGGCCATTTCATGTGACACTGACTGTACATTGACTTCAAAGCAACCACAATCTCGTATCCACAATATTGTACTAGACTCAAACTCAACATCTGTCTGTTGGAACATTTATCCTCAACCCATAAGAACTAAAACCATTTAAATTTTTTTTTAATCAGATTAATCACAGCCTATTAATTAATCATACAAACTCGCAACCTAGGCCTTCGCGGCCAGTGGCAGGTGGGGTAGGTTGAGGTGTGCATCTGAGGCTGTTGGGGGGCGTCTAGGCCTTTTGGTGTTTGGGTGGTGTACCACAAATGCCAGTATATCAAATGCATGATCCACTAACTAAACAAGTGCACTTTGTTCACCAGGCATACAGATCAGTTTAAGGAGGGGTTCAGAATTTTCAATTAATTTCAATTCAGTTAAATTTTCATTTCCAAGTAAGCCTGAGTGATGTCCATCATTGGAGACCATTTTCAACTCATTTCATCCAGTCGTTCTATCAGCGGAGTTCGCTGGTGCTAGGCTAATGCAAGTAAATGGACACCCCTAGCCTGGCAATAAAAACAGTCTGACCCACTCTGTGTGTTTTTCATGCACTGTTAATAAAATGATAAAAATGTTTCATTCATTGTCATTCAATCATAATCTTGTTTTCACCACGTAAAAATTTGGCTAATGGAAATTCTGATTCTAACTTTCTGAAGTTACCAGCCACTTTGGTTGGTGATCAAAAACGTTAATTTCGAACCCTGCATAGAATGCTTTACATGTATCAATCCCAAACAATCTAGACTACCATAAAAAGTATGGCAGCACTATGGCACTTCATGGTATGGCAATAATGTAGTAGTAGTAGACAAATAAGCTTGTAGGGGCCTAGTCTGGCAGACCTACCATAATACCTGCCTTCTGTCGAGGGGCTCCGCACGCATTGGCTTTTGTTTGGCCCTTCGGGGGGGGGGGGGGGGGGGGACCTCGTTTCTCATTGGTTCCCACTTTTTTGGGAACGGAAATGCTCTAAAACAGCAGCTTCGCCAGACTGACTAGTTTGCGAAATTCAATGTAGCGTCACAAGAAGTATGGGCGGGCCCAGGCTAATTGTGCAAAGTGGTGATTAAAAATTTCAGAGATTTATAATACATATAGATTATTAATCTAATAGATTTCTGTTTTTAGTCAACTACTAAATATGTAGGCTACTAGACTGACTTTGCAAGCTTCTTTAAACCTCTCATGTTGAACTAATATAGCAAGGTACTAATATTTGAGAACCTACTTATGATACTGGCCTGACTTCTGCAACAGCTTCTCAGGGAGGCCATCTTCTTCATCAAATTGTTCCGTCAACTCCACAACTACAGGACGAGGGGACCTGGTCAAAAATTACAGGATATTGTTAATTTAGTAGATTTAGTGTAATTTCATATTTAAACTTTGCCCATTTCATCCCTTACGTGGTAAGAAGCAGTGCTCCATCATTGCAGCGGTCAAGTGCCTTCCTTGCAGTAGGCTTGTTGGCAAACTCAACAAAGCCCTTTCCTGTTGGACGTCCACGATCATCCACCTGTACAATGGCACGCTCTACAGGGCCAAACTGACTAAATGCCTGTTCCAACAACTCGTTGGACACCACAGGAGAGAGGTTGCGAACAGTTAAAGCAGCACCATGAGTTGCGAAGCGGATGCGAATGGGGCGATTTTTCAGCACAGTACCATCCAACTCTGCCTTCGCAATTTCTGCAAGAGTTCTTGTTTCCTAAAACACAATAGGTGAGATATGTAGATTAAACTATTTGAGTGGGTAAATCAACCAACCATCATGGCTATGACAACAGACAATAAAGGAAAGCCATTTTGTTGTAAAACATAACGTTAGGTGAACTAGTGAGTTAAACTATACAAAACAGCCCTAGGGTGAATGCATAGTGGACAAAATAGACAAAAACATATCTTCAGCAAAAATGCATCTAAGACAAATGTTTAATAATTTCGCAACCTGCAATAGCATTAATATGCAAAACCAACTTGCTAACACTGAACTAGGAATAACTGGTGTCACTTGTAAAACACGAGAAAAGAACGTTCATATTACCAGCCGAATAAATCCGAAACCTCGGTCTCGATTGATGAATACTTCATTTGCCTCGCCATATTTAGAAAATAGTTTTTTGAAGTCCTCTTCAGTTATATCGGTTGGCAAATTACCAACAAACAATCGGCATCTCTGTGTGAATGTTTTTTCACCAGGCCTGCGAAAGCTCTTCAAATCTAACGTCATCTCCATCGACTCTCCATCATGTTCAGGTCCTAAACTACCCACGGAAGGGGGGGTTGCTTCTTCCTCCATATTTGGCCTTCGGTCCATTGGCGAATCGGTGTTACGATTCTGATTAGGTTTTGGTGACGTACTTTGAGTATTTACTTGCTTAAGGTTTCTGTTGGCCATAGCAGACAAAACACAGACACCACTACAATTCTGTTTAATTACCGTGTTAAGTAAGTACCCTCGAATGCAGCGATATGACTGCAATCCTTCGAGGCTAAATCGTTTTACATAGCGCTCTTTTTTCTTCTTCTTCTTCTCCTTCTTCTTCTTCTTCTTCTTGTTTATTGGCGGTTGGCAAGCAACGAATAATGTGCATTACCGCCACCTTCTGAAAAGGAGTGTGGGTCTGGACTACCTACTCTCTCTAAAGTAATAATAAGATAGATAGATAGATAGATGCTTTATTGATCCCCAATGGGAAATTCAAGGTCCCAGCAGCTTAAAAAAAATGACACACAACATATACTACAGTGTACACAGGATGATAAGAAGCAGATCAACAAAACAGCATGACTAGATCAACATTACAAAAAATAACAATAGAATACAAATACTATGGGTAGAGATGCACATGAATGTACTGAGGTTCAGTATGGGGTGTGTGTCAAGGTAGTTGTGCAAATGAGTTCAGTAGTGCAATAGTGCAAGGTTAAAAGTCTATTGACCAGCAATAAATCTGTGCATATGTAAAATGGACAATAAAAAAAAAATAAGCATAGCAATTTAACAGTTCTAGTATAAGTATAGGGACAATAAGATAAAAATAAAAATTACCTAGTAATAAGCAAGGATAAGTCTATAAAGTCATATACAGGTTCATGCATCAATCAAGTATCAAGTTACAGTTATTGTTATTAGTCAAGTATGAAGTTACAGTGTGAGGAGGAGTTGTACATGTGGGCTAATGTAGACAGTAGGGTCCCTAGTCAGTGTCAACAATACACAGTATTGTAGAAAAATGTCTTGTAAAGCTGGATTTATACCTCTGCGTTGCGTCGTCGCAGACCTTCGCCGACACCCATCAGACCTTCGCCAACACTACGCATACACCTTTCGTGAGCATGAAAAAAATCCATGAAAGTGTCGCCGACACGGTACGCAGACCGACGCATACGTCATGGATTGTGATTGGTCCGCTTTACATCAATTCCAGTTCTCCACCTTTCCAGTGCGTTGTGTGTACAAGACCGGCATTTTTGAACGTACATAAATGGCCTTATAACTACCCATTCACCTGACAAAAAACAGTTGACCCTAGAAAGTAATGACCTGATAACTATGCTTATTAACCAGACAATAAACTTCCCATCAACGCATCCGACACAGTTTGGGAAGTTCCACAGTCTCCAGAAATCTCCGGCTATCGTTTCCCACTGGTTAGTTGACAGGGCAAAAACTCGGGCTGCAGTGTTGTTCACAACGCTTTGCAAACCTCTGACACAATAGATGACACTGTGGATGAGGCCAGCTTGTAGCTTGTCGCTAGCTACAGCCTGTTGATTTGCACCAGAAGCCAATACTCGCAACGCACCGACCGGAAAACACACATGCAAAGGACCCTTTCTAAACACAATAACCCCCTAGCGTTGTGGCAGTGAACTGCCACGCGTAGCAATTACGCGGGCGCAGAGGTATAAATCGACCACGGAAGTATAAATCAAAAACGTCGGCGAAGGTGTCTGCGACGGTGTCTGCGACGACGCGACGCAGAAGTATAAATCCAGCTTAAGTGTATAAGAGTGTTCAGGTGCAGATAGACTATGCAGAGAAGTCCAACTCTCCTTTTCCTTTCAGTGAAGCATTGTAGAGTTGTATGGCCCTGGGTACAAATGACTTCCTAAGTCTGTCTGTTGTGCATGTCAGGGAGCATAGTCTCCAGCTGATCAAGCTCTTCTGCTGCATGATAGTGCTGTGGAGTGGATGACAGTCATTGTCCAGGATGTTGAGTAGCTTGTTCAGGGTCCTTTTGTCTGATACTGAAGTGATGCACTCCAGTTCAGCTCCCACAACAGATCCAGCTTTCCTTACCAGCCTGTCCAGTCGCCCAGCATCCCTCTTAGTGCTTCCTCCCGAGCATGCCACTGCATAGAAGAGGACGCTGGCAACAACAGACTGGTAAAACATCCAGAGAAGCTTGCTGCAGACGTTGAAGGACCGCAGCCTCCTCAGGAAGTACAACCTGCTCTGCCCCTTCTTGTAGAGTGCTTCTGTGTTGACTGACCAGTCCAGTTTATTGTCCAGATGTATTCCCGGGTAGGCTACTTGTATGTTTTCACCACCTCCACATTAACCCCCTCTATGGTGACTGGCATCAGGGCGGGCTTGGACCTCCTGAAGTCCACCACCATCTCCTTGGTCCTGGCAGTGTTGAGTTGTAGATGGTTGAGTCTGCACCAGAGATGGGGGACTCGAGTCTAATGACTCGACTCGAGTCAGACTTAAGTCGCCAGATTGAGGACTTGTGACTTGCTTGATCAACAGTGAGAAAAGACTTGACTTGGACTTGCTACTCATGACTTGAAACTTGACTTAGACTTGCATGCAATGACTCGACAAGTCATTGCTGTTTTGGTTATTGGTGAATAATAATAATAATAAATATTTTTGACTGGATATTTCCTGTTGCATGTGGGCGAACCTGGCAACCAGATGCGCCCTATCTACTGTAAAGTTGTCGGGGTTTAGAGGGTGCTACCAGTTCTGCTACCAGTGTGCCCAAAATCATAAAATTTGGATTTAAATACTATTCAACTCAACAAAAGAAACGATTTGCCGTGTGCAAGGTGTGCAGCGCAAAAAATATCCGACACATCCAGCATCACGTCAAATTTCATCCGCCATTTCCGACTCCACAAAGAAAAGTGAGTGTATCTAGCTAATTTCTCATTATTTTTAATTTAACGTTAGCTGGCAGCTAACATCCCATCTCCAATAGTCAAACGTGACAAGAGCTTACTGTTTGTATCACGTTGAGTTTTAATCACATTGACTTAGTTTCACAATCCCCCCTATCAAATAACAGACAATTTGACTGAAATATGGTAGCCTATCTGAAATGGCCAGATTGATTCACTTGGAAGATCAGATCTAGCTAGCGCCAGTTGCTAGTCCAAAGTCTACCACATCAATGTAGCTGTTAGTTTGTTAGCGCTAGCAGCCTTTTTTTTGTTAAATCATTTATATTAAGTAAAACAGCCAAACAACATCCACAAACTCTATTACTGTAAATGTATGTATAAGTAAGATATGAGAGATGTATGACATAAATGAGAAATGGGCCACTTTCAAGAGTAGATCATAGTATATAACATAGACGTATCTCCATTTAATTTCCATGGTATTTATTAAAAGTCTCATTCCATCGTATTTTCATTAATTTTGTGGTGGTCTCTTGTCTAAAATAATGTCATGAGAGTTGGTTTCGACAAAAAAAATATGCTGTGGTTGTCTTGTTTCAAGCTATTTTAGTTAGGTGAAAACGAGAGCAGGGATAGCTCGAGAGGATTCTTATGAATATTAATGATATGCAAATGTATCGCCTCTGATTGGCTAACAACACTGTGACGCTCCCTCTAGTGGGTCTGTCTGCAGGCAGCCTAACGTTTTCTTGAGGGCGGGTTAACTGCATAGCTAATGTTCAAATTGACGTGCATTTGTACAGCTTTTCCGATTCGCTCGTTTTTCCCGGCAGTTTTCTATCACAGGCGAATACAGACTACAGGGGTAGGAGAGCATTTTGATGTTGAGCATAGAAGTACAACTTGGGCTGACCTATGGTAATGTAAAAACATCAAGTCTTAAACGGTTTATTTTGGAAGGAGACCTTTAATGGAATATTATGCAATGAAAACATGAGCAAGTTTTTTTTGCACTTCTCCCCTCTGTCTAGATTTAGAGCTTATTATTTCTTATTTGGAGCTTATTATTTCTATGACTTGACTTGTGACTTGCTTGACCTAAGCTATGACTCGACTTGACTTGACTCGACCTAAGCTATGACTTGACTTGACTTGACTCGACTCTCACAAAAATTACTTGGGACTTGCTTGAGACTTGAACGTTAAGACTTGAGACTTGCTTGAGACTTGCATATGTGTGACTTACTCCCATCTCTGGTCCTCCACCAGGCTCCTGTATTCCTCCTCCTGCCCATTCCTGATACAACCCACAATTGCAGTATCATCTGAAAACTCAGGTAGTCAGGTAGTCTGCAATCCAGGATACCAAATAATAATAATAAGAAAAAGAAAAATATAAATATTTTATATTCTTCTTAGTAGACCCATTTCTCTTAAGAAAACTTACTTATTACAGGATTCTATCACATGCTCTATTGTTTCTTGAGTGTTGCAATCACTACACTTGCCATCATCATGTTTTTTCAATAAAAACAAGGTACTGTTCAAACCTGTATGGCCTAACCTCATTCTAGATATCACATCTTCATCCTGTGTGTTCCTATGTGAGTTTCTGCACCCTCCCACAGTTCTTTGAATGTTATAGAGGTGTCTACCAGTAGGTTCACTGTCCCACAACTTTTGCCCCTTTCCTCTCAGTTTATCCTTAACAATACTCTTAATTTCAGCCTTGCTGTATTTAATTTCCATATCAATATTAGGTTGATCTGTCGCCCACATTGGCATACTGGTCTGCCAACTCATTCCCTGTAACTCCAATGTGAGCTGGAACCCACAAAAGTGTAACACGGATTCCTGACCTCTGCAGACTGTTTAGTAATTGAGCTATGTCTAATACAAATCCTGCCTTGACTGAGACTGTAGGTTCTTTATACTGCATAATGCTGAAGTTGAGTCTGAGGCTATAACTATATTGCTTAGCCTAAGCCTATTACTTTCACTCCATGTGAGAGCCAGAAAAATAGCAATCAGCTCTGCTGTATAAACAGTTAAGTTGTTGTTTAGCCTCATTACAGCTATTTTTAGTTTTGGGATGAGAAATGCTACCCCCATTTGCTTGTCTTCTCTTTGTGATGCATCTGTAAATATAATAGATCTATCCCCATATGTATCTTGTATGTACCATTCAACTTCCTCCTTTGCCTCCAGGAGGCCAAAGTCAACTACAGGCACCTCAAGGGTCCACAAAGGAACTGCAGGATAGGATACCGTGGGACACACAGCTAGTTGGTCTACTTCAACTTCTCTCACCTTTTCTTTAATGATCCATACAAAACTTTTAATTTTTGTGTTTCCTCTCTCTTGACAGTTTGCCAAAGAATTCAGTCCTATGTGACCCTCCTGATGCCCCTTAAGATTAGCCCAGTAGACCAGAGATTGTTGATCACGTCTGAGATGCAAAGGCATCTCTCCCAGTTCCACCTGTAAGGCTGCCACAGGAGTGGTTTTCATGGCTCCGTTACATAGTCCTTAGTGCTTGATACTGAATAGTGTCTAGTTTCTTCAGTACTGTTTTAGCAGCAGACCTATACACTATACATCCATAATCAAATATTGATCGTATTAAACCTATGTAGATAGATTTCAAAGCAGGCCTATTAGCACCCCACTCTACACCTCGCAGACATCGCATTACATTCAATACTTCTTTACATTTCTCTGTCATTTTTTGGATATGCATTACCCATGTTAGTCGCTTGTTAAACCAAATACCAAGATACTTAAAATGGTCTGTGCTTTCCAACTCTTTCCCACAAATTGTGATCTTTTAGTCATGACTTATAGTTTTCCTTCTCCTTCTTCGCCTGCTTCTTCTTCTTCTTCCATTTCTTCTTCTCCAAGCTTTAAAGTGAGCATTCAACTTTAATAGAGTATTACCGCCACCAGCTGTACTGGAGTGTAGTATCAGTTAACGGAGACAGGAGCCAGGATGAGGAGTAGCCTATCGCTGCATCCTGGAGGATTAGACATGGATATCCAACTCAGCCATCTTGGATGACGTCACATCCGGATCTGTATGATACCGAAATGCGTCCATTTTGTTTGTTGACAACAACTTCGTTCGTGTGTTCGCAAGTGATACAAGCGTATGAAGAGCGACCTTAGAGAAATATGAGAGAAAAGTGATGTTGGTAAGTGAACATACGTAGTATTTTGCTCATAACAACTTTACTTTGTTGACCTTGTGGAACACTAATGCACTTAATCTGTGATATTTGTGTGTTGGGTAACGATATCATGTCAATGAAACGTTAGTTAGTGCTAGATCCAGCCTAACTTTAAAGATAATGTCTTGAGAAAATGAGTTGTTAAAATAATTTTCTATTTGATAAATTATGTAAGATTTGTAATATCTCAGCTGTTGTTGGAGCTAAATGAGTTTTGTATTAAAGACACTAACGTTAGTTTCTGCTGTTAATGTTACTAACTGGTTATTAACGGTGTTTATGTTACTGTATTAGCCTAATGGAAAAATAAACGATGAGCAATCTCATTTTGTCCCACACATTCAGTCAGGTTGCTTGCAGTTAGGACACAGTGTTATAAACACATTCTTGGTACAATCTCCACCAAGTAGGCTGTAGGCATACAAGTGTAGGCTATATGAAGTCATGAGGTAAAATTCCAAAAAAGTTTGGAATTTTAATTTGGAAAAAGAGCAAGCAATGCCTTTGTATTTTATTTATCCATCCTTATAGGTAAATTGCAATCTTAAGCCTCTGAATACCATGAAGAATAATGAGCTAAATTTGTTAAATCTCTTTCAGCACCCGACACACTTCAAAGGTTGTCCTTCCAACCAGCAGTTCTTGCAGGATGGAAGCTACAAATGCCAGTGCTGCAATTTCACAGCCATCAATGACGATAACTTCACAGGCCACATACAAAACCATATTAAGCATGCTGGGCATCAAGGAGGTAGTATTTTAACCATTTAAACATTGATTTGAATGTTAAAAGTATTTTATTCTGTAATTGGAGTTATTGATGAGTGGTTTTGTTTTGGCAAGTACTTCATCTGCAAGTGTAACAAGCAGCGCAGATCAGTGGCACATTTTGATTGTCTCTTTTGCAGTCAAACGTTAATCCGCAAAGACCAATTTTCTTGGTTGCCTACCTAAACATGATGGGCAGGCAAATTAGTTGCATCTAGCTGCCCTGGTCATTCTGTTCAAGCTGGATTCGTACAAGACCTCTTTACCTACAATGATCTCTAGTTTATCAAGATGCTGAACTAATGTTTTGTTTACTTTCTGTAGCTTGATCGCGACACGTTTGGCCAATGGACACTGGAAGGTTATCAAAAACACGGTACAGCAGTAGTCAGTACTTGTTGTGCAGCTGGGTGTACTGGTAATGGTGTCAGGGGGTTTTGGGGCAGATATGGTCTTAAGGTTGGGTAGAATGGTATGGGAAGATGGGCAATAGGTGTGTAGTGGTAGGGTGTGTGTGGTGGGGGGATTACAAAAAGGAAAACCATAGGCAGACAAAAATGTATGGGGGTTACTATATGTTTCATGTGTGTTACATCCCCTCATATCACATTTTGCAGGACATTCCATGGCCTAGGAGTATTCATGGTTATGGCCAGTCTTGAATGCACAAGCACTTTTTGGTTGTGTTATGCAATTTTGTATTGCCTATGACATACTAAGTAGTCCAATCTGAGTGACTAGCACTGAAATAGTCATGTAGATGTTCTAGTGGTTATCATGATACAAAATGAATTAGTAGTGTTTTTGAATTGCATCTCTACTCTACAGTGAGCTCTTTATATGGCCTTGGGGTGGAGGTTCGACTTCAGGCAGGTATGATTTTGTGTTGGCTCTTATACAACATTGTCCACACACTAGGGTGGTTCCAAATGACTTTCTTAATTGGTTGAATATTCAAAGGAATTTTACTTTTCTTATATTGGTCAATTTATTGGTAATGAAGTTAACTGCTCTCAACTCATAATGACAGCCTTTGTAATAATGACAAAGGATACTATAGTTTTCAACTATCCTGACATTCTGTCATTGCCTTTCTGTTAGGATGACTTCCCTTGGTTGCATAGGTGGTGGTGTCATCTGCTTCTTCAAAACTTTACACTGGCTACAGAGTATGCAGTTAATTATTATTTCCTTGAATATGTCTTATTTTCTTGAACATTCCTTGAACAGCATGCCTATTCCTAACACTCAACTCACACCAAACACTCGTGCTGGTTTATTCTGATAGTGCCAACGAGCCGACAAGCCGACACTGCCAACCTTGCAAGCCGAAGAACCAGCCGGGTATGATTAAATGAAAAATGTAAATCTAATCAAAAAACCTGTTCTAAACAATGTTCGACTATACTATATGTTACCGGCCTCAAGCCTAGGGGAACTTGGGCCAGTGCATACCAGTGCCTTTACTTCAAAGTAAAGAAACACAACAGGCAGGTGTTAGAGCAAGAAGACAATGGAATTCTTTATTAAAGACAACTTCTTGAAAAAATCATTAAAAGAATCAGAATACTTTAACAGACATCTAATTTTCGTAATCCATCACAGCCATTTTCCAGTCATTGCATAGCCAAACACAAACATTTCAAAAACATCATTCCACCAAGCAGCCAAATATCACATTTGATAATTCTACATCACACAGTCATACAACAGTCACATCACACAACATTCATCACAATTCCAAATCCCATTTAAAAGAAACCATAGCATTACCTTCAAAGTAAAGAAACACAACAGGCAGGTGTTAGAGCAAGAAGACAATGGAATTCAATTGTGGCATTCGAATTCCTTCTCTTATCCTGCCTGGCTACTGAGTGGAACAACCAAGCTACCATTGCTCCCTACTGGGCTGGAGTGAATTCTGTGTGATAGTGTGTGTGTGTGTGTGCGCAAATTGTATGGGGATGCAATCAGTACCCGCTACACTATATATATAATTTTTTTTTTAATTATAGAAAGAAAAGACGTGTGGGTGACTGCACAGATCCTGGACATTCCAGTGAGCATCCGGATTCCATTGAAGAGGTGTGTGTGTGTGGGAAGCTGTATGTTTACGTTCAAGAGGTGTAATTGAGTGATACTGTAAGGTCTATAAAGTAATTCTTTTTATGTAAAGTATTGCCTGCTCTAGTCTCTATTATCCCAGACACACATGAAGAATATTCATGCAGCAGCATCCTGTATCGAGGGTAATGGATCTCTGCTCCAAGGAAATGTGGATATGCCCAGTGTATTGGACATGACGAAAGAAGGCGGAGAGCGAGCATTTGCGATTGTTGACTGGGAGGATGGCGGCAAATCTAGAGACTGTCT
>JAGFZM010000024.1:450671-482940 GCA_017657215.1 Limnothrissa miodon
ATTGAGTGCATACACTAAGAGGAAACAGATATGTATCAACTCATCTAACTAAGTAATTCATCTAAAGCAGTGACCATTAGTTTAATGGTCCTAGATTAATGCAACCAGGGCCAAAGCTCTCTGGAGTCACCAAGTAGCCCAAGAACATCTTCACCCAACATCTTCTCTAGGTCTGAAAAGTGCTGGTTAAAAGTGGCCAGCCAGGATTGTATTCATCAGTTGTTGAAATGTTACTGGGGCATTAATCCATCCATGGCCTTTTACTAATTGCTGATAATCGATTTACTATTTGTGAGATAAAAGCTGTCTTTGGTCTTTGAGTCATGAGCAACTGATACCTGTCAGTAACCCTGTCAGTAACCTATCAGTGAAAGGTATAATATGGAAATGAATTTAGCCTGTGCTAAAAAAAAAAAAAAAAATCAACCTATAAGGTAACTCGCTTTCTGACTTTCAACGAGTCAATGCAAAATCTTAGGCTGCATCTATGTTTTCAATTATTACGAAGGAAGGCTCCGGGTTCTGATGCTGGTTCAATAATTCAATATTCAATAATCTTTTAAATCTTAACCCCAAAGAGATGCAAGAAGTATTTAAACAGGTTTGCTAACTTGTTCCTTGTTAGTTCCCTTTTCTTTGCTTGAGTAAATGTGTGTCTCAACGTAACAGGCAGCCACATTATGCTAATGCTGAATGGATTGCTGCCAGGCAAGGAGGAAAAGTCCATGTAAGAACTACTTTGTCATTTATACCGTAATTCTCAAGAGTGAACTGATAGACCACTATGATGGGTGTGCCAGTAGTAGGGTAACAGGTAACTTGATTATGTTTTTCACACATACAAGACTTTTGCGTTTTTGCTCCAAACTGTCCCGGGTGATGTCAATAGATTCAAGAAACAGTGTAGATCATATATAAACTATTTTCACTTAAATGAAATGAATTGAACACACCCAAGAATAAACACAACCCCAACGCACCCCAACCTCCCAGACACACACACATATTAGTAATGGCCTTCCCTTTGAGGCAGTGTCTGAAAAGCCCCACCTTTCTCTCTCTCTCTCTCTCTCTCTCTCTCTCTCTCTCTCTCTCTCTTTGTTTGGTCTCAATCCATCCCATTCAGACCTAATAAAGAAACTGCAGCCATCAGCAGGGTCATGTTGGACAGTTATGCAGGAAAGGCGAGGGGGAAACTATAGGCTGTGATTAGGGCCTCTAATGTCCAGTGAATCCTCGACCACGATCACATGATATGAACTAATGTGGCGATTTGATGATAAAACAACAGTGGTCGGGTGGGCTGGCCATGGGGGAAAGTGTGTGATTGTGAGAGCAGCAAGGGAGTGGGAGTACATAAATACTTTTTGTCTACCTAAAGGATGCAGTAAAAATGAATGCATGCATTCGTTAACTCTAGACTTGATTATTGTAATGCTCTGGTTACAGCAAAACCTACAGTTGATACAAAATGCTGTGGCCTGAACACTGACTTGGACTAAAAAATACAAACATATCACTCCTTGCCTCGCTTTCCTACACTGGCTCCCTATTCAAAGTCAAATTGATTTAAAAATATTTCTAACACACAAAGCCCTCAATGTCTTAACATCAAAAAATATTTGTTTACATACTACTGTAATATGTTCTTTGATATTCTCCTTGATGAGGACCCTTCAGGCCTTTAGCTTTCACTTTCATGACCACCAGCCAGTGCCTGAGCAGTAGAGCGGTAAACTATACAGATGATGGGCATTGTCTTCTGGCCCTGCCTAGAACAACACTTCAGAACAACACTTCAGGCCCACCCCAAATGCGCGCTTTTGGCACCTTTTCTGGTGCCGAAAGGCAAAGGATCTAGAAAACGTGCATGGTGAGAGTGCATCTTACATGTGATTTGTTTTGAACATGCTGTTCATCTTGGGTCTAAATCCAGTAGGTGTCCCTTGATAGTTGTCCTACTAGGAATAAATTATTATCAACATGTACATGCTGTGGAGCAAATGCCCATCACTAAATTCGTACATGGGCTGAGAGTAGGCCATCCACCAATTAGCATAAGGAAATTGGCATCGGTTACAATAAAATGTATGGAAAAAGGTGATGGGAAAGTACCATGCTACCGTAAATGGCTGAAGCTACTCAGCCAAATCCTGACCCCCGGTTACATGGCAGCAGACCACCAGCTGGTAGTTGAGGTAGCCAGCATACTCCAGTGAACGAGGTCAGCAGTTGCCTGCTTATGATCTTACAGCTGGAAAACATTGTTTTGGCTTACTCCATGTAAACTGCAACCCAGTCTCTCCCTTAGACCTCCGATCTGGTTACTGGCAGGTGTCCCAAAGATTTAGTATCAAACCCAAGACTGTCCTCACCACCGGGACAGGTCAGTGGCAGTTCAAGATCACATCCTTGGACTGTGTCATCAGATGAGTTCAGAAAGAGTTCTCACAAAGCTGTGCATGACTGGCCAAATCCATGTAGCTTGTGACAGTTGCAATCCTTCCTTGGGCTTGCCTTATACTACTATTGTCCCAGGCTTTGCCAGTATGGCTGGCCCGTCTCCTCCATCAGTTGTCATAGAAAGAGCAGTGATTCTGTGGTCCCGAGCAGTAGTAAGTAGTCATTTGGTCAAGCATGCCCTTTTGCAGTGCACTAAATCAAACATGCAATATCCTCGCTGCCTCAAATCTTTTTTGTTCTGGAAAAATATGGCAGTAATGTTTTAAATCCATGTTCACTCATGCTCCATCTTCACTCATGCTCCTGATGTTCTACCAGGACCAGAGTATGCCAACCAGTTCCAGGACCAACTCCAAATGGTTAATGACTTCCTGCCAGCAGGCCACTCAAACTGGGCTTCAGCAGAAGAGGGCAAACACCACACAAATGTTGCTGAGCGTAAAAAAGGTGAGTTAATCTGGATGTATGCTCCAAAGAGATGGAACATGAAAGATGGATGAAAATGTAATCCAAAAATAAAACTTCAACAAACTAACAGAGACAACTCAACATGAGTAGTGGCAAAGACAAAATTTCTCGAGGTTTATTCTAACGAGTCCGGGAGCCTGATACAGTGCGTGCATTAGACTGCCACCGCAAACTCAACATACAAATGCAATTAGTCAGTTTAAATACATTTCTGTTGTCCCCCTTTGATCATCTTACATGAGTTCTCGCTTTGTCTGAAACTTGTGTATTGCATCTCAGCGGAGATGTCTTTGATTGAATTACGGTGTCGAAGGAAGCAACAATAATTGATTGTCGGCGTGCGAGGTGTTATAGGTTGAGTGTGTGCGTATCTGGCATGATGTGTATTGTGATAGCGGAAGGTCTGATTAATTGTCGGCTGACACACATTTAGAAATACACATTTGGAAATTTATAGGCTACTACAAAAACACCTTGGTGACACCCTTGCCTCAAGTTTAATTTAAGAGTGATGATGTGTTATAGTTTATGTGAGTGAGTAAGTCATTTTTTAGTTTTGAGTAGTTGAGGTTTGTTGTTTTTTTGAAGACACCTTCTATTGCCCAATCCTTAAGTCAGAGTTATAGGCAAGAAGTTGACTGCTAACTGTCTCTATATTGCACTTACATGTCCAAGAATATTGATCATACATATTACCATGTTATCATTAAAAAGGTCTGATATCAAGTTTCTCCTTAAGGGCTAAGGTAGATTACATATTGTACATATACAATAAAGTTCTTTTTTAGGAGCATATTATCAACATGGATGTTTTACATTGACTGTTTCGATTGAGGATGACAGTTAGGGGGTTAGAAAGCAGTTGCACAGATGCTTCTGTGTTCTTTTTCTTTTGAGCTCTCACACCCCCCTTTGAAATGTAGAGCTGCTACGTGATCAGTTGAAAAGCCATGACTGATGGTGCCTAATATCTGACCTGATGTTCAGTATGTCTGGTGCTTGTAATAACATAGGCTATATGGCTCAATGATTGTACAGTGTAAAAAACATTACTATTTATTGTATATATATGGTGGTGGGCAGGATAACTAGGCCCATGTTGTTAGGTTGTATGTTTGATGGTTAGTGGAGAGTAAAGCCATGTGTGTAGAGAACGGACACTGTTCATGGACACTGAGGGATGTGCAGATGCTGCAGGTCACTTGTAGGTGTTTGTCTGTGTGTATTAACATGTCACTGCAATTTCATTTTTACACACATAAAACATTCAGTGGACTTTTGTGATTAATAAAGACTGGAGGACTGGAGACTGGAAGGCTGGAGGTTTCATACAAATTTCAGTTAATTTCAGTTAAGACTAAAGGTTTTTCTCACTTATAACCTTTACTGTAAGTGGCAAACAACATTTAAAGCTGAGTATATTAAAATAATTTTATGAAAATTTTGTGGACTAACTTTGTGTACTAACTACTAGTGCGTACACAAACACACATAAATTGACACACACCCCTTACATTAGAAAATGTTAACAATAATTGTATTAAAATTATAATCTTAACAAACAATCCAATTTTAACCTAACTAAAAGTCAGATGTTGAAAGTTATTTGGAAATCGTCTTAGATGTACATAAACACGCTAGTATGTTAATAGTGCAAGGACCTAACTATCAGGGCAGATTCTGCCTGTTTGAAGTACTTTTTCACATTTTTGTACTAAATGACAGCACTCGTAACAGAAAAGTTCTTTGAAACAAAACAACTGTAGGTTGAATGTGCCTGCATTCTCTTTAAATTCTCTTATGCTGTACAACATAGTCTGCTTACCCTCTATGATACCCATAGGAAACATTCTGTATGTAGTTCAGGCAACAATCAGGAGACATAATTATCCAAACAAGAATAAACTATGGTACAAAAATTTATTTGGTAACAGTTTTGTAAACATTTGAGGTAAATTAACATTTACATCAACTTCGTTTTTTTTTTTTTTTACAAATTTTCATACACAAGGCACTTCTCTTCAGACATCAATGTAGTGGGCCTATTTCTTATTGAGAATATTTAGTTGTTTCCTTGTCCCTGACTGATCAGAGATCTTGCTCCAACAAAAGCTATGCTCATTTAAAAGTTATTAGCAAATGTTCTAACTGAAATGTCCTTTCAGACAATGGTGGCAGTTCAAAAACAAATATAATGCATCCCTGCATTACTCACTTTTGAGTAAAACATCGGAGGATCCATAAATAACTAATGCTAAGTCGCAAACTGCAATGTGTGCGATCGGTGACTCTCACTTATCCACAGTCCTGACGCTTTTTTTTTAATTCACCTGTGTAAGCTTCTGTCGGAAAGCTTGTTTAGCATAAATGTGCAAATCTTCATCTACATACTGCAATGTAAACTTTTTTAACCTGAAAAAAGAAACATAGAAACACACAATGGTGTATTTTAAACACAATAAAATAGGTCAAAATAATGTTACATCCATTTCAAAATATCAATATCAGTGATACTGTAATTAGCAAATCTAATGGTTTGCAAACTTAGTTTAATTTCAGGCAGCCCAAGTGAAGTGCCAGTTCAGACCCCATCTCAGATACAACTAAAAATACCTAAAATCATTCATTTCCTATGGTAAAACATGATTATAGATATACATTGACACCTCATAAGGGTAATTCACAGTGTCATGTTGCACTTAACAACTGATTAATATTTTACCCGTTGGTGTGTAGCTGATAATTTTCAATTGGTAACTGGGATTGACAAGTTCACATACATGCTTCCAACAAAGACTTGACACAATGTTACACTTGACAGTCAGGGAACTAGAGAAGAGATTGAAAACTACTCAGTGAAAGATTTAACATGACAAAACTGAGTGGGAAAAGTCTGCAAAATCATAACCTTTCCTTTTTTGTACCAAATAAATTGTTTCAGCATCCAAAAAGACAGCAAAAACTATTGTCCTTTGATACTCTTAAATTATATTTATATATATTTTTTTATATAAAAATAGCAATTTTATCAAAAGAAAACATGGTGTTACATGCAATTTGCATATGTTTAAATGATTTACATGTAGTGCCGCGTTAGTGGTGATATGATTTAAAATGCAATGTGGCTGTAACTATGAGACCAGTGAGACTGATGAATATCTATCCAATAGTAAAGTTAGAAAACATAAAAGTAAATCTTTGCAGACAAGATAAAATCTGGGTTCTTTAAAGAGCTGTTTGGTGAAAAAAAATCTATCATTTTGTAAGTCATTAAAAAATCTTCATAAAATGTGAATGGCACTGATATTTCTGTGAAAAAAGATTCTCTTATCTGTTGAGTTACCATGTTGTAATGATCTGATAAATTGCAACTTCATCTCCTGCCTTGGCAAGATACAAGCATATATTGTCTGTTTTCAAATAATACTGTTCTAGTGATCATTGTTTGAATCAAGAACTGCAGCAGCAAGAGTTGAGACAAGGGCACCTGTAAGTCCAGGTTTTAAGAGGATCAGGGTGGCACTCAAAATGTGCAGATGCGAACAGCAGGTTCTGCATTTTAGCGCATGAACACAACAAAACAGTAGTGCACAGCAAGCACATTCACAGCCCTGGTTTGAGCCCAACCATCCCAGTGGAGCTCATGAAATTGGTGCAAAAGGGGGACAGTGAGAAGGGCTGAGAGAGAGAAAGTGTAAGAGGGTGAGGGGAAAAAACGGTGCATAAGAGTTCAATCTTTTCCATTGTTTCTATAACTTCCTGTAACTCATGATTACTGAAATACTGTATTCCAGCTTTCATCTCTTCAAAGCAAGTAGTAATGTATAGTAACATGAGAGAATGAGTTACTATACGGGACAAGAACACCAAAACAGTCAAATGTATCTTTGATGAATCAGTGAGTTGTAGTTTCACCAGTGGCAATGCAATACTGAAATGGATTGTCTTGTGACAGCTATATTCTGACTGTGGCAACCATCTAAAGAATTTAAATCAAATTACTCATGCAACTTTGGAATCTATTGGGAAAATAATATTGTAGGGAAGCCAAATTTCCTCTTGACCTTGCAGGAATTTTAAATGACAAAGAAAAGCACAAATCTGTGTGTTGACATTTCTATAGCAGTGAAATACTCCAGCAACAAACAACTGTGATGTCATTGTTATAAATCTCAAAATCTATTTGCCATTCTATTACCTTGTTGCTATTACATCTACATGTACAATGTGTTCACATAGTTTGCACAATAAATACAAAATAACGTTATTTTGGTCAATCTTTTCAATTTGGTTACAAGGAGGACTTGCACTTCTCCAACACACTGCAAACACTATCATTATTCATGAAGTCTTGGCTTGGGATCTGCCACAACAGAGGTTAGAGTCATGGCCTTCTGCTTCTTCTTTTCCCAGGACATCAGTGAGTAAATTGCATAGTCATAGTTTGAGCATGTTCCAACTGAACTTGGTCTTTTGATCTGTGTAACTATATGAGGAACAATTAACCAGAGCATTCACAAAATATGGACGAACACTGATTATAAGAGTGTTAGCAAAGGCACACTAGTGCACAATGGTCAAACTTAATTTTTAAAACAAGACTCGGAAGTGCATATCTCTCCTAAAATTTTCCAGAGAAAAAAATTCTTTCAAACAAATAAAAATATAGTGCTAATGTCCAAATTAGTGAAAATGTCTCTTCTTTCACAATTCTGGGTCAACCTGCTTCTCCTTTTTCCAAACACATAGGTGTGAGTGTATGCCACAAGCAGAGCCTATCATCTCTACATTGTTGACCCTACAACTCACCGATTGCACTGATTCTTTTTTTGGATAGTCTAGCTATTTTACGAATTTTACATTAGAAAACATTACATTGACAGCAACCTGTGATTTTTCTTTCTTCAAATGTGATATTTTTTCTTCTTGTTGCTTTCAAACCCTCTCTTTTTTTTTCTCTCTCTCTCTCTCTCTCAGGATGTGTGTGTGTATGTGTGTGTTTGTTTGTTCGAGGTTGGGGTGGGGAGAGAGGGGAGGTTTTGGAGGAGGTGTTAGAGAAAGGCTACACAGCTAGGTCATCAGGCCTGGCTCTGATGCTGCTTGTTTTACTTGCCCTGCTTAGCCTTCGGACATCGATCGGGACTACTGGCGGTTCATGCATCTCCACCATGGTAGTTGTAACATCATGACCAGTGTCACTCTTCTCACTTTCACTGGATTCATCACCATTAGCATCACCATCAGTCATCCTGCAAAAGGAGGTCAAAGGGGGCTCCTTGGGGCATGATATGTTACTCATTGAGCACAATGAAGATGAGGAGGACAAGCAAGGAGTGCATGGCTTGGCTACACTAGAATGAAGCTCAGCGGTCATGTTGGCCCAATTCTGCCCCACGGGTAGCTGGTAGTTGTTGCTGTTGTTGATGGAAAAGATGGAGGAGTGAAGGGGATCTGGCTTGTCTTCCAGCTCAGGGGTGGCCAAGAGGGTTGGGGACAGGAAAGTGCCTCTTCCTGCAACCATCAGGTCGGTGTAGTTGTGTGGGTGGTTGGGGATGAGAGCTGTTACTCGGGCCTCAGGCAGGACCATCACGTTGTCAGCTTCTGTAGTCTCATCACCCACCGACTCACGCTCCGGCACAGTCTCATTAGTCATGCCCTGCTTTACTTTCTTCCAGCCCAGATGGTAGATCTCTAAAAGGTTCAACAAAAGGGACACGCAAGCCACCACAAGCATGAAAATGATAAAAATGGTCTTTTCTGTGGGCCTGGAGATAAAGCAGTCTACTGAATTTGGGCAAGGCCATCGGGCACATTTATACAGAGGCCTGAGCTGGAAACCATAGAGGAAGTACTGGCCTAGGATGAAGCCCACTTCAAACAGTGTTTTAAAAATTATATTAAAAATGTAGGTGCGGAGCAGGGCCCCTCGGATCCGAATTTTTCCGTGCTCATCTCGAATTGGGGGTTTCTCCTTTTTACCACCGCCTCCTCCCCCACCCTCACCACCATTCCTGTAAAGATCCTTTTCCTCCTGGAAGCGAAGTGCCTTACGCATCTCCTCCTCTTTCTCCTTCCTCTTCTCCTCCATGCGGACAATGTGCAAGACATGGCCCAGGTAAATGAGCGTTGGTGTGGACACAAAGATGATCTGCAGCACCCAGAAGCGGATGTGTGAGATGGGGAAGGCCTCGTCATAGCAGACATTCTCACAACCGGGCTGCTGCGTGTTGCAGGTGAAGTCTGACTGCTCATCTCCCCATACCTCCTCAGCAGCAGCTCCTAACACGAGGATCCGGAAGATGAAGAGGACGGTCAGCCACACCTTGCCAATCACCGTTGAGTGCTCCTGTGCATTCTCCAACAGACGCCCCAGAAAGCTCCAGTCGCCCATGCTTCACAATCTCTTGCCTGAAGATGAAGTGCAGAAGCAGGGGTAAATAGGGTGCTTGCAACAATAAGAGGAATGAGAATGAGCAGGAAGACAAGAGAGAAAATAGGTAGACCACAATATAATAAAGAAAGAAAAATGATTAAAAAAGAAAGAAAGTGATTTACAAATGAATAACTGAGGTGATCAAAACATTGGGATTTGTCTTTGAAAAATGTTATACACTGGCACATTACAGAGCTGTTCTAAAAAAGTACAAGCAAACCCAATCTTCAACCATTCAACCACCCAATCTTGAATCTGAGACTCATCCAAATGATCTAGACACAACAAAATAAGTACAAATCACTGACAGGCGGCCATCCAGCACACTCGCTTATGCTACTGTTTATTCTACCTATTGGGGTACATTCAGTTGTAAGCTTAGACATTATACCGCTGACAACCAGAGAAAAAACAGATACCTCACTAAGACAGATATAGAACTCATAGCAGCTTTTATAGAGACAGGTGAGAGACCCTTCATAGCATGTACAACAGGAAACAGCAAATACCAAAACAAATATTTAATATTTGCTATATCATTAGACAGTTCACATATCCTGCTCTATTTTGGCCTCTACAGTTATTGCAGACTGCATGACATGCTATGCATAATCACAGCCATTAAGTATCCTTGCCATGCACCTCAAGAAATGGTGAAAAAATCAATCAAAGTAGATGTTTATATCAAGTATTAAAAGCATGCATTGACAGAGCCGCAATGTCTATATCCCAGAAATAACTGCCATGCCATATACGATTTCAGACGAAAGATCACATGAAAAATCAGACTTAAAAAATATCTTCTTTAACATATTGCAGTCAAATCTATATGACATCAAGTTTTCTATTTACAAATACAAACCCAAAATCAAGGCATTTTTTGTAAATTCCTTTGGAAATATGTTCATATAATATATGTATGTATATGTATGTATGTATAACTCCTCTCCTTGAATTGATTATGCATGTAACATTTCGAGTTAATATCTCCCTATATTGAACCAATGCAAAACTGTATGATGACCAGCAGTTAATCCATCAAATTTAAGACCAATGACAATATGTTATTTATTTAATCTGATTTGTAATAAAAGATCATTGAGGTTTTATTTTTGTCTGCTTGTAATAATCCCTGTAATATTGATGTAAATAGCATCTATATGTACATTATTGTATGCCAGAAGGTTTTTAAATATGCTGGATTTGCTTAATTGTGTCATTTTAATCCACACGATGGATCCGACATATTTCACACAAAGCCTATACTATTAAAAGTTTTCCCCATGGTGGATATAATACGTGGATATTTGCACGGTAAGCCTAAAGGCAAACTGATGGCCCAGTAGGTCCCCCCATGTCGAGTGCTTGTCTCATCAGAACTTTAAGTGCTGATTCGGGAAAATATTTCGCCGTATCGATTAACATGGATGGTAGGCTGCGCAATAGAGAACGAACTTCTAACGTCAACCTCCACATACTGAAACTCATAGTAGGCTACGTAAATTGTAATGCTTTTTAACCTATTAGGCTACAGACTAGGCCAGTTATTCTCTGAAAGTAGCCTACTTCCAAGGAATCCATAACACAGGGAATTTGCTATATGTAAACATAACTAGTTTTGGCTTCTACCCCTTATGTATTTTTATAGCCTTAAATTCTTAAATTACTAGACTAAGCCCAATAGGCAACACATTTTTAGCTAAAGCCAACATTTATTTTGTCAATCAAACTGCATATTCATACGATATTCCAAGTCCTCCAATTCATTATAAATCTATGTCATAGAATCCATGAAGCTAAACTCTACGGACGCAAACTGTATGTAAATCCTGACAATAGAGAAAATGCCAGATTTGTTGTGCCTACTGGCACAAACCATTGTGGCAACATTGCTATTGTGTCACGACTTTTGTTTATTTGTGAAGCTACTTTAGTGGGCTATATAACTTTGGACTATAAACATTGTTGCAAATGTGCTTGAACTGTACAAATGTACTTAAATTTCTGCATAAATAAATATTTTTTCTGGAACACACAGGTCATCCACTCGTACACTAGGTGCCTTCACATGAACTTGGCCCTCATTATCATACCTTATGGTGAGGGTGTCAGCCTTTGCCACTGAAAGCAATATCCGGCCGCCACAGATGCCATGTTTTGAGTGCGTTGGATATCATACAGACCTCCCTATGTTGCAAGAGCCCTCCCCTCTCCACCCATTCCCAAAATCCTTGTAGCTTTGTCAGCTTACCAAAGTCCTTTTGAAATCAGCCAGCCAAACTTTTTGCCCAACTCGTAGTCTTCTTTGCACGTTGGTGCTATCAGGGGGCCAGCTAGTTTATTGAGGCGATTTGAACTTGGAGATGGGCTTCCGCGAAGCGCAGCTGCCTCCTGTCCCCGGCCATCCCGTGTGTCACATTGGGTGACCATGCATGAGTGAATTCATACAGTGGTTCCCTTGCACGGGTGCACGCCACGCCCCTGTCAACTTCAAAAATTCATCACTGGGGTTTCAAATATTATGCATGGCTTCACCGGGAGGCTACAAAGCTCGCGCGGCAGAATTGGATACGATTTGGAACGAAAGAATTATGGTAAATGGGACCTGACTGCTTAATTAGTTTTGACAAAAAAAACTATAGGCTCTCGAACAGACAGCTGATCTGGATTGTTTTTAAACCTTGCATTCCATTTGTTTAGATACCCGTGCGCACTGTGTGAACGCCTAAGAACTTTTGAAAGGCGAATTTGGGCTATTATTTCGTAGGTACTGTACTTTCAAGATTTGAAACATGATTTGGACAAAAAGTTTTTTGTCTTCACATGGATTTTTGGCCCGTCATTTTTTTTTATTCATGTTATTTACTGATGAAGTGCTTCTTTTATAACTTCCTACATTAATCAACCAGTAGGCAAGTGAGTAGGTTACTTAGACATTTCTCTTCACAGCACAGTATTTGCCCAGTATTAAGTCAATTTTGGTTATACCCCTGGAAAATTGTAGAATGTGTGCAGATTGTACAAAATGTGTTATAAAGTCAGCTGGTATGGACCCTATGACAGTATACTGATACAATATTAAATGTCCTTTAGGGCCAGGTCCTTAGAATCATCCAAATGTAAAAGTATCTGGCAAGTCACAAACAACCTAAAAAGAAAACAAATTATGTTTCTCCCACACTTGAAAGAAGTGACTTGAAGTGGACAATAATCCCTAAAAGCACAAGGTGGCACAGAGAAGCTGAGAGAAAAAGGTTTTGAAAGCACAAAAGTTTCCCTCTGAATAAATGAACACCTTTAATAGGCAGACATTAGTCTGCTCTTCACAACAATGGCATTAGTAAAATTGTGTCATTTAGCTAACTTAATTTTTTTCATTTTGAGGAACCTGACCACTGTAGATCAATTGATCAAATACAGTAAATCAAATATGCCTCTGAAAGCGGAGTTCAACAAGGTGAGACACAGCAGCTTTCAGAGTGACAAAGACACAAAGGCACAGTGAGCAAGAGGCAGAAAAAGAGGGGTAGTGCGACATTTGCAGCAGGATGCTTGAAGAGAAGATGAAGATGGATGCTTTGGATTGAGAAATGTTTAGGAGACCAGACAAGGTCGCAAGGAAAGATTGGAACTTATGGAAGATTTGGAAAATGGTGCAAACAACTAAGTGATGACAATTATTTGACCCTTAGCACAGTAACTACCATAACAATGACCCTAACAAGTACCCTAGTTAACTACCACCTACCCAATGGCAACATGGCTTAGACATGATTAACTCCATAGTAACCACCATATCTATTCTAGTAAAATCAAAAACAACCACCCTATGTACCTTAACAACTTCTAAAATGACAAGCTACAGCCAACATAACAAACATGATTACCCGAGCAACAAATACCTATTCTTGCCTAGGATGCTCTAACCTAGCATTAACAAAATTCAGTTTGCAAAATTCAGCTCTTTATAACACTAATTTATTTAAACACAACAGTGTTAATGTTTAAATTGAAATCTCTGAGTCAACTATAGGCAACAGGCGTTGAAAGTAGGCTATATTATGACAAGATGGCATCATCACTCTCTGTGCCAAGTGAGGCAGGATGTCAGCCATCCCTATTAATTCAGAGGGAGTGACTTTATATGTTTTTTCTTATAATAGAAAAGAATGATCTCATGTAGGCTGTACTGTACAAACACATATTCAATTAATGCTTTACAGTGCTAAAACTCAGATATTGTTGACTTGCATATTGTTGTTACTTTGAGAATAAATATTTGATTAGGGGCCTTTTGACCATAGGGGTAACTTTAATGAATCCTTCTAAATAAATCATCCATTAACTTTTGCTGTACTGAGAGAAAGAGCAACACTTGCCTTGTCAGATGCCTCTCGAGTCTCTGAGCTATGATTTCTTAGCCCCCTTTAGCTTACAGAGCCACCTAGCGGACAATCATGGGGGGCATTGTGTTGTGAGTGAGTAATCTCATAGGCTCTCCTGTGGCAACATATTGTAATTGCAACATCCACTGTTCTCAGAAGTGATGCCTGCCTCAGTATAACTGGTTTCCTATATGGCACTTCTGAATAGCAAATGATTTACCAAACATTCATTAAATGCCCTACTTAGCAAAATTGTAGACAGTTGAATTTCAGCCATGGCATTATTCTTACACCTCCTTCAGAGCTGGAGGAGCTCTTCATGTGGTTACACCATTACACTGTTGCAACATTACACTGAAGAGGCACAACCCTCCAAAAGTGTACACAGTTATTTTAGGATATCACTGGGATATACAGATATCAAAATAAACCTGAGGCTAAGATGAAGAGGAAAAGGAAAAAGCAAGGGCAAGAAGTTCAAAGGTAAGTGATTTTCAAGCTTCCATACAACTGTGTTAAATAAGCTTAAATGTTTTATTACCTCTGAGTCTGTATCAATCAAACTCATGGTAATGAATGTGGTCAAATGTTATGTATATACCACACATTGCAAGTAGTCAGCTACAATGTAACTTTGTCATACACTATGTTATTATTACTATACTGTTTCACAGATATATATAAGAAAAATATATTGCATTCAGGAAATAATGTCATCAAAGATGGTAGCATTACCCTTAGTAATTTTTTGGGGGGATTTTGCCTTTTATTTGGAGAGTGAAGATACAGACAGTAAATGAATGGGAGAGAGAGATGGGGAAGGATCAGCAAAGGACCACAAGTTGGAATTGAACCTGGGTCGCCAGTCATGGCACGACGCCTCAGCCCGCTGAGCCACAGCACCTCCACCCTTGGCAATTTAAGCCACCCCACTAGGTAGAAAGTATTACTAAGGCCTCAACTCTCTATGCTTGTAGTTGACCCACTGCGTCTGTCAGGTACATGCTTGGTCTGATAGAAGCTTGGTAAGCTAGAAGAGTGCCCTTTTCCCTGCAATATCCATGTAATATTCTACAGTGTCATCTGACTCAGCTGTAGAGGTGGGGTACCTTAGCTGTACACGGCAACATCTGGTTGACTTAGTAATTTGGAAGACTGATTATAATGAATTAGGGTCTGTTCATTATTAACTTTGGACACACAAGAAAAAGACATAATGACAAACAATTAAGAAATCTTGGTGTCTGTTTATAGGGTTCTCACTGCAAAATGTCGTTAACCACAATAACTTTAGGATGCCCAATGAGATTCTGCAGGATTTTAATGCCATTTTTTGTCTCAAATTGTAGGCATGTCCCCTTGATGGACTTGTGGTCTGTCCCCTGAATAACATTATGTGTTCAGACAATAAATTCCTTTATATAGACACTTGAAAACAATGAGGGAAGCCATGAGTGTCCCCTACTCGCTGGCACTTCCAGCCTTAACGTCAAAAAGTAAATAAAACATTATAAAAAATCTAGTTATTTTCTACGACGGAGGATTAGGGCCACAATAAAAGAAAAAATATATCAAAAATTTCGAGAATAAAGTCGTTAATTACGAGAATAAAGTCGTTAATTACGAGATTAAAGTCATTATTTACGAGAATAAAGTCATTATTTACGAGAATAAAGTTGTTAATTACGAGAATAAAGTCATTATTTACGAGAATAAAGTCGTTATTAATGAGAATAAAGTCGTTATTTACGAGAATAAAGTCATTATTAATGAGAATAAAGTCATTATTATTCTCATAAATAAAGACTTTATTCTCATTAATAATGACTTTATTCTCGTAATGAATGACTTTATTCTCGTAAACAATGACTTTATTCTCATAAATAATGACTTTATTCTCGTAAATAATGACTTTTTTCTCGTAATTAATGTCTTTATTCTCGTAAATAATGACTTTATTCTCGTAATTAAGGACTTTATTCTCGATGGTTTTGATATTTTTTTTCTTTTATTGTGGCCCTAATCCTCCGTCGTAATTAGGTTATTTGCATATTTGATAATTGATAATAGGCTCACAACGAACAATGAATATGGATTTTGTGTGATGAGAGTAGACCTATTTACCCTTATTTAATTGCTCCTGTCAGTGTTCCTGCAGATTGATTGCTTCAGTGCTATTCTTTCAGGTTTCACTTGAGCATCCCCCCCCCTGGGAAATTCATCCCCGAACCCGACTGGCCTACGCTACACCAAACCAAACCATGCCCTCTCGTACGCGATCTCACCAGAACGCATTTTGAAACTTCTCTGACCTCATGTGAAATCAGCTGTTTATGTTCAGCTGGCGCTGCTGTCACATGATTCAGTCTTCCACGCGATCAACAAGTCAGAGGTGAGTTGTCAAGTCTTCATGTCAAATTTCTCTTGCAATTCGTTTTCTAATTTGTTACTGTTTGAGTGACTACTCTGTTTTAATATCTGGCTCATAGACATAGCTGCGCGATCTATCTGAGGAAATGTCGTTTCTTCTCGTGGTTATAAATGTGCAAAATTATACACACTGAACATGTGCAACGTTAGCCTAGCCTATGAAAGTTTTGTTTAAGCAACGTTAATGTTTAATGCAATCGTTATTTCTTTTCTTGAGGAATGGTAAGGTCAACATCCATGCTCCATATAATTAGTAAGAATATTTGCCATCTGCAATTGCATACTTTTGTCTATGATATAGGCTTGTGTGTAGGACCTTGTTCTGCAATGATTTGGTTGCTATCATGTGTGAGATAAACCATTCTGTGTTGCAAGGTGCTACGCGTTTTAGCTGGGGCTTGTGTGGACTAAATAAGCAGCCTATCTTTGAATAGCCTACTGAGAAATGAAATGGATCTCAGTCTATTGTCACTGGTTGCCTGATATGCCACTGTGAGTATGTTAGCCCAGTCTCTGATTTCTATCTCCTCAATGTAATGGCAGTGGGTGTGGACTTGCTCTTTGACCACATGACATGTTGAGCCCTAATGATCATATCCATATCTCAGAACAGATAATAACAGATAATATGATATTCATGTATTAACAAATGATCTGAGTCTAGTTTTAGATGGTGCTTTTACATTAGAAGTTTTAAGTTGGCTCAACATTTTTGTATTAGGTACAAAGGTTACATTAGGCATTAGCAGGAGGACATCTGGAAGCACTCTAAAGGCTTTTGTGTCTGTGTCTGTGTCTGTGTGTATCTGTGTCTTTTGTGTAGTTCCCTGTACTTGAGCTCACATAAATGAAGCATGAAATGAGAAGACCTAGACCTAGATCTAGTTTTAGTTGTTTTGTATTTTATTTATTTATTTGACTTAAATTGATGCACTACATTGTTTTTATTCTCGTAGAGCAATAATGTATTATATTTTATTAAAATAAAAAAATTGAGGTCTTATTTAGAATGGTGATTTTGGAATGGTGCCACAACATCAATAAGGATTTAATGAGATGTTGGGAAATTCATTGCTTAATGTTAGGCATCATTGGGTTAAATACAGTATATATGGGATCTGATCCTGGACAAATACATTTATATTTAACTGTACAGTATAAAAAATGCATACAAACATGTAAATTAGACCATTAAATGCTGTGCTATTACTATTAGTTTGTAACCATTAACCTAAGCAATCTGAGTGACTCTTGTGCCCTAGGCAGTTGGGTTAGCCCCTTGAGCCGTCGGAACTGCCCAAGGTGTCTTCCTTTACCATAACAAGTAAAAACAAAAAACGCTGCTAGGGAGTTTTTCCTTGCCCCTGTTGCTCATTGGGGCTCTTGTGTTAAGCGCTTTGTGACATGCCTTTTGTAAAAATGCACTATATAAATAAAATTGAATTGAATTGAATTGAATTGTGCCTCCTTGTGCTTTTTGTGTTTGTAGAGCAGTTTACTGGCTGGGTAAAGACACTCTGAGGGTACTGTATCTGCTGCCCTCTTTGCAGAGAACCGTCAGCGCCTGTGCAAGGCCCTAAAGGGCGCTGATGGACTGCAGCCCAAGTCAGTGGTGCTGCTGCAGGGAGGGGAACAGAAGCAGAGATACTGCACCGACATGGATGTCCTCTTCAGACAGGTAGGTGACACAATCTCTTGCCATGCAATCAGACTCATATTTAGATTGATTATATATATTAATTACTCATACATCAAGAGATCTTTAAGTGCCATTTATCTTATGGCCACTAGGGGTGCTTGTGGATCATTTTTAGAGCTGTTTGGAGAAGGAACATGGAGAAGGACCTTGCACAATTTTTAAGCAATCGTATTGAATAAATATCAAATTAAATTTTAAAACTTTGGAAGGATATTTGCAAAGAAGCTTCTGATAAGTTTTTTGGCCCTAGATAACACTGTTATGGACAATTCTGTTCATTCTGTTCATTTTAATACTTTGCGTTATAAAAAGATGTTTGCCCAATAATGAGAATACTTCTGTATTGCAGTACAGTATGGTAAAGTAATACTTTATAGCAGATTTTATTAGTTATTTGGGAAGTGTGTGGTGTGTTCTTTAAACGTTTAAACTTTGAAGCCACCTTTTACACCCTTTTAAATATCCAATTAAAAATTGTACAGAAGTACAGATACAAAAACTTTACTGGTTACTTCCTTTAAAACGTTTTCTAAAGTAGTTGGCTCAGACATACTTCTCTACACATATATGGCTGAAAAATCTGTCATGAAACTTTGATGGAAACAAATGAGTTATGTGTGTGTGTGCGTGTGTGTGCGTGTGTGTGTGTGTGTGTGTGAGTGAGAGAGAGACGTATGCACACTTGTAAACTCTACTCTCTCCTGAATCCCCATACTGTACAATCCAAGTCTGCCCTGCTAGAAGGGGCTTTCCCATGCTGGCTGAATCCTGACCACTCAGCAAGACCCTCCTACTCCCTGATCAGTCCTCCTGTACTCAGGCTCCTCATTCATCAGCTAGTCAAAGGAAAATTGTGTGTGTGCGCACACACACCATGCACATGGGGTTAAGTGTGTGTGTGTGTGTGTGTGTGTGTGTGTGTGTGTGTGTGCACAATAAGTGTTCTAGTCAAAATCTGACAGAGCCAGGACTGATATGTTGGAGTGAATAATTACTCGTCTTCTGATAAGAATTAGAAGTTCTTGAATCTAGAAATATTATTCTACCTGTAGTTACTATAAAATCTCTCTCTAAATCTAAAATCTCTTTTTTAGCTAAACTCTGAAGAGATCTGCTGAAACACTAACTCTAGATATAGCATGGAGGAATGAAATGTAGCAGTGTGTGTTTCTTTGGGTGCTGTGTACGTTTTGCTGTATGGCATCCTAGATGCAAGCCTTAGGGATCCAACTTAGTGCCTAAAGGTAGAACGGGATTCAACTTCAAGAGTTGGAGCAGTACTGAGCTGTGACTGTCTGTCTGTGTTTGCTGTGCTGGTCTGCAGGATTCCTTCTTCCATTGGGCTTTTGGGGTGACTGAGGCCGACTGCTATGGAGCCATCCAAGTGGAATCTGGGAAATCCCTGCTCTTCGTGCCCAAACTTCCTGACAGCTATGCCACCTGGATGGGAGAGTGAGTTTGCTCTTCTGTTGCTCAGCTGGAGGAAAAGAGCTGTTTAACTGCCATTATTAACAGGTTCATTTTCATATTTTCAGCAGAAATTGTAGGCTAGAGCATATAAGATGGAATCATATGCTATAATGCAAATCATAGATGGCCATAATTTCTCCTTGCTTATAGTTTGGTACTCCTGCAGTCAATGACAGCTTGGCAGTATTCAAATTTTCCAGTTTCCAGTAGTTTTTCCTCTATTACTAGGAGTGAAATGGTGCTGCGCAAGACTCCCAGTTCTTATGAAAAGTCTTCCTCCAGTCCTCTGAGAGGTTTCTCTCAATGCCCTGCTGCTGAGAATAGGGATTGTAATATGCCTTTACTTCAAGGTAATGGGGAATCGGCATTAGGCCTGTCAAACTCCTTGATCCTGGCTTTTCATTTTATTGCAGAAGAGCTTGATCAGCTGGAAACTACGCTCCCTGACATGCAGAACAGACAGACTTAGGCTTCACTGAAGGGAAAAGGAGAGTTGGACTTCTCTGCATAGTCTATCTGCACCTGAACACTCTTATACACTTACAAGACATTTTTCTACAATACTGTGTACTGTATAGTTGACACTGACTAGGGAACCTACTGGCTACATTTGCCCACGTGCACAACTCCTCCTCACACTGTAACTTCATACTGGACCAATAACAATAACTGTAACTTGATACTTGACCTGCATACTTGATTGATGCATGAACTTGTATATGACTTTATAGACTTATCCTTGCACTGATGCTGTAATTTTATACTACTAGGCAATTTTTATTTTTATTTTTATCTTCTGTCCATATACTTATACTAGAACTGTTAAATTGCTATGCTTGTTTTGTTTTTTTTTTGTCCATTTTACATATGCACATATTTATTGCTGGTCAATAGACTTTTAACCTTGCACTATTGCACTACTGGACTCATTTGCACAACTACCTTGACACACACCCCATACTGTACCTCAGTACATTCATGCGCATCTCTACCCATAGTATTTGTATTCTATTGTTATTTTTAGTAATGTTGTTGATCTAGTCATGTTGTTTTGTTGATCTGCTTCTTATCATCCTGTGTACACTGTAGTATATGTTGTGTGTGATTTTTTTAAGCTGCTGGGACCTTGAATTTCCCCTTGGGGATCAATAAAGTATCTATCTATCTATCTATCTATCTGTCTGTCTGTCTGTCTGTCTGTCTGCGGTATCAGTTGTGGAGGCGAAGTTTGCTCTCACCTTATTGACACACCAGTTATCTAATCCCCAATATGAAAGCACTAAATCCATTTCAGCAATTTTGTAATTGTCTTGCACGTTGCCATGCATGGAGAAACATGGTTAATGAAGTCGGAGCTTTTGCTCTGGCACTTTTACCCGAGATTAATGGAAATGCATTAGTCCACATTCTGTAACATTATAATGATCCACTATGACCATATGCAGATACTGTTTGTGTGTGTGTGTGTGTGTGTGTGTGTGTGTGTGTGTGTGTAAAAAAGCAAGAATGTTCTAATGTTGGGGTAATTTTATTCTGTTTTTAGAGTTCTAGCACTCTCTAGGGTACTGTAGTTTTTTAGGGTTGTCCAACACTCCATAAGCATGCAGTTTAAAAGCGCTTTCGACATCTCATTAAAAAGTGTCTCTCTGATGTCTGTCTGTCAGGATCTATCCGCGGGAGCACTTCAAGGAGAAATATGATGTTGATGAAGTGCACTATGCCTGTGATGTGAGTATAGAAGATCTTTCAATTGTAATTGTGCTGTGTATCCTCTCAGCCCAGCTCCCCACCAGAGCATAAGTTTACACTAAATCCTAATCATCATCATCTTCTTTTTTATTTGACAGACAGAGAGAACACACATTCTATACAATGTAAAGTCAAACAGACACCAGACAAAGAGAAAAATAAAAAAAGAAATTTACAGATATACCTATAAAAGACATTCACACCAATATCTCCATATAGATGACTGGTACCTACTGGGATTTGTCATCAAATTATGATGTTGTTCTTTAACATGTTTAAGCAACAAATAAATTTACACATGAGGTTCCTCAACAATGCTTTAAATGTGCTGACCTCTTCATTATAGAACAGCATCTTTGTGTCCTTAGTAGGATCTTTAAACAGTCATTATATGCAACCTGTAACCTTTTATAGACTTGCCTTTTTAAACTTTGACTATAAAGGTGCAGTGTAAAACAGAGCGTAACTGAGCACATATAAAATTTCCTCACCAGAATATTAGCTTGGGCATATATGATGCAACACTGCTTATATCATCATCAGATATCTAGTATGTGAGAAGGGGGTTGCATATCTGTGTGACCATAGTCCTTAGATAATTTTAAACAGAAGTTAGTGTCTTGGGCCATTTTCCATGGAAAGCCAATCTATTTTGTGAAAAAATAGCACCCTTGCTTTGTTCTATGCTTGTCAAAACAATATGAGGGTAGCGTAATTCCTGAATGCCCATTTACTCCTGTCAGTGTTTGCTAACCGCTAATTAGCTGTTTTGAGATTAAATCAGCCCTCTTGGCTTAACCTCTATTTTTCAGAGAAAAGTGAATGAGCCACTGAATGCCTGATTGATGTTGAACAACATTAAACATGACTAGAACAAAGCCCAGGCACTGCTACATGGGTGAATTGAAGCCAAGTGCTCCATACAGTATATTTTCATACCTTCTGTGATTATTTTAACTAAATAGTACTTAAGGGGAAATAATACAAAACCATAAATAACAATATATTATACAATGCCCCTTTTGCATAATGACTGTATGTGGGATTCTTTTTCAAAACTATAATAGAAATAGGTTATTCTCTTCAGCAAAACGATTGTTGCCCTCAACATAGGTGGAGGGTCTCTTGTAGCAGGTGATGTTCTGAAGGCCCCTCCATTGAGCGGCTGGTTTGGTGTTTTTTAAGCTTTTCTGTCTAATTTAACTCAGTAGCTCTGGTCTCTCTTGTCAAAGTGTTCTTGAGTGTTCAGAGTCCTGTCTCCCTGTCGCAGCTGACTCAGTTTCTTTGTGAACCATGGTTTATTATTGCTGTTGAAGATGCTGAGGGTCCTGTTGGCACATAAACTCCTTCACAGAAACTAATGTAGAATGTCACAGTGTCTGTAAGCTCATCCAGGTCATCTGTGGCGTCCTCACACTCTCCAGTTGGTGTAGTCAAAACTCCTTAGTTTAATTTGGCCATTTCTTCACTGTTTTGGTCATTTGCTTAGCATTTTTTTTGTTTTTGAGTGGGAGTGAGATAAATCAAGCAATAGTCCGCCAACGGTCGCACGGAGTGATATGCACCTTTAAGAACTGTGTAGCAATGATCCAGTATAGTGGAACATCAGATGTGCTGTATTTTGGTAGTTCATGGGTTCAGTTTAGCTCGGCTATAATATTGAGCATCGAATCTGGATATTTTTAAAATTGAACCTGATTGGCGAGAGTTTGCACTTTGCAGTGAGTCACAAGGGTCGGCTTGAGGATGGAGGTACTGTATACTCTGATCAGAATGAATTATGTTATTTCTGAGGACTGTAACATCTACACACCATGTAAGATTCAGATTCGGATGCAGATTCCACCTCCTTTTGGCTTTCCTGATGGCTTTTTTGCCTGTCTTTTTTCTGTGCTGATGAGCTGATGATGTCTTCCTGTCCACAGCCCTGGATAATGAGACCAAGAACCTTGCCACCCTGATGCTTCATGTCTCTCTTTCTCTTTCTCTCTCTGATCTCTAATCAGTGCTCCTCTGCTCTGCTTTACAGATTGCAGATGTCCTGGCCAAACTCAAGCCATCAGTTCTTCTGACCCTGGTAGGTTCACTGCCAACTTAACAAAACTGAAGCCCCTGACAGAGAGCACATTCAGAACATATTCAGACAGTTTTAAATGGAACATAGGATGTGTATTGTACAGAGGGTGTTGCAGATGTGTGTAATGTAAAGAAATTACGCATTGTGTGACACAAATGTGACACTGATGTCTATGGAAACCGGCAGAAGAGCAAAGGGAAGATGTTATCCTTAGTACCCCACTAATCCATTTTTAAAATGTGACACTTTTTTCAAAAGGAAAGTGGATCTGAAAGAGGTCTTGTTAGCCTATAGTGTCACACAGATAGGGCCTTCATTAAATTGGGTTTCCCCACATCACCTTCATTAATCTGTGTTTCTCCACATCTCTAAGAATGAAACTTGAGCTTGGTTATTAAAATAAAGTATGCATTCCTATTGAAAACGGATTTTGAGAAAAGGCTGTTTGGTAGTGTCAGTGAATTTTTCTCCACGTATTTACAGTATGTAGGTCTGAATTAAATCACCTCTTGGTTAGTTGGTGAAAATCAGAATAATTTATTTTGATTTCCTATGTAGACAGACACTTTCTGTCGTGTATCTCTCCTGTCTGTCTGTGAATAAGCATCCTAATAAAGTCTCCTGAATTGTATTTTTTTGTTGTTGTTTTTGTTTTTCTCTGCTTCCTTTTTCTCTTTCTCTGCAGCGTGGTGTAAATACTGACAGTGGGAGTACCTGCCGTGAAGCCTCCTTTGAAGGAATCAGCCAGTAGGTTTCAGCAACATCAAATATTCATTAGTCCAATTATCTACAAGTTCATTTACTGATATTGGTAGCATGAGTGCAAATACTGAGCTGTAGTGTGTTAATTGTGATGAGTTTGTTTCTGGTTGTTTTTTTAGCAGAAAGAGCATTATTAAGAAATTCTACATTTTCTACATAAACTTATTTCAGAAGTCACATCATTTGAATTCCCTACACTGACAGGCAGATGCTTCATGTGATTAATGATTTTTTACATTACTATTTTACTAACATTTACAGATTCAATGTCAACAACACCATCCTTCACCCTGTAATTGTGGAATGGTAAGTGGGCTTTTATTTTTCAGACAATAATGACTTGTAGATGTTACATTAGAGACAGATTCTAATAGATCTTTTGTTATATGCCTCTCTGTTTAGTGCAACTTTTGTATTATGCAGTATCTTGTGACTGTGTAATATGTCCAAAATGGGAAATGTTTGCCTTCTAAGATCAGTGTTCACTTAAGGCAAGAGACAGTATGCAGACATGTATTTGTATAAATGTTAGTCATAGAGAGCAATCTGCTCAAGGTCCTCTAAAATGCAATTGTTGTGCCTGACTCAAGCTCACCTAGGGCCACCACATCAACACCAGCTTTTTTCACTAGCCAGTCCAGTTGTCCATCATCCTTCAACACAGCACAGACAACACAGACAGGTCTCCACAATCACCCTGTCTATAGTAATAGGCGATATACTGTAGGTGGGCAGGTCTTAGTTTTGGTGGTGTTTACTGTAGTTGTCAGTCCTACACCATCCCCCAGTGCAAGTCAAAGTCCTCTACAAGGCTCCTATACTCTTGTCCACCGTTGATATACAATTGCAGTATCGTCATTGTCAGATGCTGGCAAATTCATAATAATCTGAATAATAAAAACAAAGGGTAGTTCTCATTCTTTGTTGGGGAATTAAGGGGGCAGGACATAATTGCCTGGCAGATAAGGTTTCTTCAAATGATCTGGCTAATTGGCCTTCATCTGGCTAATTGGTTTTCATCAGATTTTTATGTATCTGCTTTGATTTACCATCAAATGCGTGAATTAAAAAAATTGAAATGGCAAAAGGAAGTTATGTGTATGAACAGCAGTAATTGAAGCCCTCACGGTAATGCTTTATCTCTTTTCACCATATATATGTTTACAAGCCAGTGATCTGAAAAAGATTTATTTGAGCCTCCAGGATTTTATAATGTGCTGCATGCATGTCTGTTTTTCTCCCATTTTCTGCCTTTTGAATGCTTGGTATTTTTTACAGTTAAATTGAGATATGCAGCATTGCTGCAAGTTCTTTGTGAAGGCTAGCCTTTTTTTGACTTGCTTCGTTTTCAGTGTGCACTTGGAATTTATTACTTATTATCAGAGCTCTCTCATTTACTACAATTACACGCTAACGTGTTAACCAAGGCCTTCACTATCTACCCCAACATTTCATTTGCTCCCATATTTTTGCCTGACTTTCTCCAAAAAATTTAGAAAACCTCCTCAATGATCATGTGTTATCTAAACAATCAAAAGAAAGGCCTTGCCGTGGTGGGAATCTTCAATCAATATTAGGTGGTTAGCGGATATTGGGTGATAATTCTACCTCTGCCAGGTTTAAATGGACCCGATGACACAAATAATAAAGTCGTCTAGGTTCAGTCTAGTTTCAGTTACTGCCTTTTTATCAAGAGAGACCCTTTGTGTGTGTGTTCACTCAGTCGTCATACGTTATCACACCGATTGGTCTAGCCATATTGACTGGCGGAAGTGAAAGAATCGCATATCGCCCGACAACGATCGCCAGTTGTCAGTGTAGTGGTTTTCGGGTGATTGTATGCTGTATTAGAGAAGTTACCAGTATTTCAGTTTTCTGTTGTACAGTAGTTGTGGTATTAACAATGGTGATCTCTTGCTGTGCGGTGGATTGTACGAACAGAAAAGGACACAAACCAAATGTCGCATTTTATAGAATTCCTGTTGATGCGGAGAGGAGATGGCGTTGGATATCAGCAATAAACCGAAAAGACCGGCAGCCCACAAAATACACTCGACTTTGTAACAAGCATTTTTACAAGGTGAGTTTGCAAACTTTAGAGATTCATTTAAACACATCTATGTACGGGAGTAATATTTTCTCACTAAAAATAGCTTTTCATGAGAGACATGAAGGCTACTCCCGTCATTTTAGCCTAGCTTGCTGTCATACATCTTTCCACACATAACATTCTTCTCCATTCAGTAATGTCTACATACATTTGTATAATATGCTGCCAGAAACAATTTCAGTGCATTTTTTACACCCAGTAACTATCATTGTTACATTTACATTTACATTTATGCATTTAGCAGACGCTTTTATCCAAAGCGACTTACAAAACGAGGATAACAATCAAGCTACATAGCAGAAACCTTAAGGAGTATAGTGCTAGGGGATAGTGCTTCAGTTCATTTTAGTGCTAGGATAGAAGATGATCTCTGAATAGCTGGGTCTTTAAGAGCTTTTTGAAGGCCTCCAGAGATTGTTACAGTAAACTTTCCTTCTAACTTTTACATGATGCTGTAGGATTTGAGCTTTATAGTGGTGCTAATTGCTAGTTTCTGTGAGAGACAGTTCATGAAAAAAATAACATTTAGCTAACATGGAAAACTGTTTAAAATAGTAATGACTGTATACTGTAGCTCCACCCAAAGCAAACAGACTGCATAAGTGACAAATGATTTAAGTGATTTCTTTTAACAGGAAAGAAGTCAGGACCCTTTGTGTCCAGATTATGTGGCATCGGTGTTTACACACACTAAGTCCCCTGAGAAGAGGAGACAGGGGTCCCCCGGAGACTGAAGAGGAGACGGGAGGACACTGAAGAGGAGGTGGAAGAACAGACTGAAAGGAAGTGAAAGAAGAGTCTGAAACTGAGGCAGAAGAAGAGGTACAGTTTCAACGAAAGTGCGGTAACATGTGAGTTAATGTGCCAAACAAACTTCAGACTTCAGATGATATTAAATCTCTTCAATTTGAGTGGCAGTCCAAGGCGAGACTTTTGTACTGAAAGACAAGTTGAGGTCCTCAGATCTTCTGGAACAAAGTAGTTTTGAAAAAAAAGGACAAGCTGAAAACTCTAACTGGACTGCCCAATTTTTCCATGTTTATGGCAGTACTTGACCTTGTAAAGCCATCACTCAAAGACACATCACATCACAAATCTGTGCCCATCAGCAGTGCCAATTGACTGACTTGAAATTTTCATGTTTTAAATTGGTTCAACCATTTAGATGTAAAACTAGTACCGAAACAACGTGCTACTGATCCAAGTGTAAATACAATACTGTATATCTAATGATCTATTACAAGTGTTTACAAAATAATATGCTACTGATCCATGTGTAAATAAAACATGTTTAATTACCTAAAAATGTTATTTCATACTGTTCACATTTAATTGATTTTACTTGCACACAATCAATTACGATTAGTGCCACCAGTAAGTATTCACACCCCAAGGTTTTCGACTTTTCTCACATTGCTGCCCTCTCCTACACTCATTTATGTTCCCTCTTGAATCTACACTGACATTTTTGCCAATTAATGAACACGTAAAAGCATAAAATAAAATTTGAATGGACTATTCACACCATGTAATTGGATTCAGGTGCCCTCCATGTCTTCAAAAGCATCTTTATTTTAGTCTACACCTTACCTTAAATAGTTTGGATATGGACACATTTCTTTAGTAGGCCTTACAATTCAAGGTCAAAGGGACAACCAGAAGAAGTCCTAGAACTGGCTGCACCACTATATTCAGCAGTTGAGGGAACATAGCCAGGGGGGAAGACCAATGAAGGCTTCCTTTTCCACCTGGTAAGTGACATCGATGAAGTGGGCGAGCAGCGATACCAGGATGAGGGCCAGCAATGACACCAAGATGAGGAGGACCAGAAGCCCACCTCATCAGACAATGCCTGACTTGTCATGTCTAAAAATCCCAAACTAACTCCAATCACAACTAAACAAATACAATATATTTAAATGTTTATTTATTAAAATTCACGCTAGTTTTTCCGTGCTTCTGTTCGCTATAAGCTTACTTCTGCCATCCAACATGGAGCGTCACTGTCTCGTCGTGATCAGGCACATGACTGCAACGGGTCAATAGGATATTGTAGTGGTAGTCTAGTATATCAGCATGAAGGTGATCAAAGGCCGGTGAAATTGAATGAACTTGAAAGAAAAAGGTGACACAAACTGTACTGTACACACACACACACACACACACACACACTAAAGAGTAGTATGAGTTTGAGTGGGCCACTCTTTAGTCTATATCACAGCCAAGATCATCTGTGGCTCTATCACAGCCGAGATCATCTAACATTCACCCTCTGTGTCCTCTTCTGTGGCCTCTAATCTAGCTGTCTGTGGCTTTGGTTGCAGCTCGGTTCGGGGCAGATGTAATATATTAATACTGCCACTTTAAGATGGCTGTTTTGAGGGAGAGGCATTTTGGGATTACTCTAAAGGGTACTGGTGGCAGTGTCTGTGAAATAGGATGTCCTCTGAAGTAAAGCACTGTAGGGTCTGCAGAACAGACAGGAGTTCAGGCCCAATCCAGGTCTGCTCCCAGCATCTGCCTAAAACTGCCTAAATTTGCCTAAAGCTCCCAGCATCTGCCTAAAACTCTGATTGCACAGCTCGGCAGACGATGGCGCTAAACGCTGTTTAAAGGAGTCATAGTCATCAACACGTTTTTTGGCCATCAGAAACTGTTCTGTATAGTGTAATAGTGTATGCAAATTTGTGTCTGAAAGTGACCCAGGAGCACTGCTAGCGTGTTGTTTACATGCTCATTCTAAAGGCTTAGGATGAAAATAGTCATATTTTCTGCCCCTCCCGGCAAAGTCATGAAGCAACAGGGGATTGGATCAGAGACATTTCTAAACGATCTTTGGTTGAACCATGCAAATATAGGAAGTGTATCTTTTCGAAATTACGTGTAGTCGCACCTCTTTTCAGATTGGCCCATTTCAGCACTGTGAAAACTAGTTTGAAATTTACATGTAGAACGAGGCGGTAGACGGTGTTGAAGTTTTGCTGTGGTCCGCTGGATACCTTAATTCAACAAATAACGTGGTTTGACGTTCTATGACTCCCTTAAGACAAGTTGTTATTACTTGGAATCAAACTTGGTTAATAGAAGAAATTAAGTCTCTGACCTTTATAACAAGTGGAGTGTACAGTGCTGCTGCCGTGGCCTTTTTATGGCCCCCCTAAGAGGACTTTCATGGAGCTACAGTTAATATAGAAGAGGCAAGGGTGCTTAGCAGAGCGGACTGAACACATAATTCCAATCTTGAAATCCTTGCACAGCCTCCTACTGTAGTTAGTGTTAGATTTTAGTGTAGCCTATAGCCTATAGGTGTGTACTGCTCAATATTTAGGTGTGTGTCCTGATATATTTGATTGTACGTGGTGTGTGTTAATACATAGGTGTGTCAAGTTACACATTAGGCCCAACTCTCAAGGACACCTCAACTTGTTTTTCATTTCCACACCAATAGGACTGCGTCCCGTTATCTGTTCACCAAGCTCTCTTTTAGTATAATAACCCCTGATTTCTGTGTGCTCTTCACCTCCATTTTTCCCTGTTCCCTTTTTGTATGGCGATCTCTTGTCCAACCCAACTAGAAATTGCTACTGTTTTATGCATCATTGTTTTCACTGTAATCTTGACATATTTTGTGGCATTGATCTACAATAAATTCAAGCAACTTTGACAGCATTTTGGGCATCCATCTCTTTTCTTTTTGAGACCAAAGAAACTGAACACACTGCAGTGGTTTTAGGCTGTAGGTTCACAGCCACAAGAATTTATTTTTCAAATAAATTCAACATTAGTCAGTGAATTGATTTTAAAGCACTTTTATTAAAGCACTTTTACTTTCAAATCACTAAATGGGTCTGGTCTACTGTACATAGCCAATATGTTCCAGCTCTACAGCTCAGTCACTCAGATCAACTCAGACAACAAGGAATAAATCTTTTTTAAATAAAACCTGCTGTAAACACAGACTGGCATGTAGAAGGAAATTACACATAAGGGTTCATCAGCCATTCCAACAAGATGGACAAACCTCATGCAAACATAAAAGCCTATCACACATTCTTAAGTTTGCCCATGAGTCACTCAACTAATAAAGATGAAATGAATGTTTACAGAGAGTTTGCCAAAAATAGTTAGCCAAAAATAACAAGAACTATACCTTGAGACAACTGACAAATTTTATTCTTATTAATGGGCTTTTTTTGGCCTCTCCCAAAGCCGTCTGCTGAAGACCAACATGGAGCTGGAGGTCCTTCGCTACACAAACCGCATCTCCAGCGAGGCCCACAAAGAGGTGAGTTTTTTTTTTTTACTTGTTACATGCATGTGTGTGTGTGTGTGTGTATGTGTGTGCACTAACACATGACTTGTGGGCTGGGACGTGGGCTGGATCTGGGCTGCAGGCGGCAGTGCTGTGTCTGTCTAGGGAGGATGAAGCCCATGCCTGAAGCTCAAGGGCCATGTGCCTCAAGGGCCCTAGAGAGCAGACTTCTGCTGCCTATCAACCACACCTATTTGTGAACCGCAATCAATGCAATGTTATCTAAATTTAAATTTGATTATCCTTACCCTCCACTATGTCTTTAGTTGAACTGGTGAGGAAAGACATAATTGTTCTAGTTTCTAACACACACTCTCTCTTTCTAATCTCTTTTCTGTCAGAGAGCAAGCAGCTCAGTGAGCTGAATTGGATGAGACATATTATCTGATGGATAAAATGGTGTGTAATTTGAAAACAATTTCCCCTAATTTTCCAATCGTTCTCATCAAAGACAGAAAGCCATTACATGTTAGAAAGAATTGAATATTTAGATGCAGACATTTTTCTTAATTTTGCTTTTCTTGAATTTCCCCTTGGGGATCAATAAAGTATCTATCTATCTATCTATCTATCTTTAAAGTCACTCACCCACCCACCCTATTTCTTTTTTTGCCGACACTATGCAGTCTTAAGCATTACAGTACACATTACTGCAAGACTCCCTGCATAGTAATCCTGATGAGAAATGTCATACAAGATTAGAGAATTTATGGAATAATAGGGTTCCGATGGCTCTTAATCCAGATGAACTACACCATAAAAGCATTTCCTTATTTATTACTTCCGAGATTTTAAAGTGCAGGCCATAATCTGTGCTATGCTGAAGGATCAGCCAGACATGTATTGCCTTCATATCAAGCAGGCAATCGCAACTGCTGATCCAGGGTCAGTTTCACTGTTTCTGTGTGTTAGCTGTTAGTTAGGTTTACCTAATGTTTATTTCAACATTGAATTGATGTTGACTTTTCAAACTCAACCAAAATAACAACCAATCTGACCAAAATTCAACATTGAAACACCATATTTTGTTATCTGGGTATTTACAACAAATAGTCTAGCGCAACCAGTCGTCAAAAATGGACCCGTTTCTGGTCAATTCTAACCATCTACTTCAAACTCTCTAGTCTAGCGCAACCACTGGGGTATTAAAACCAAACTTGTTACATTTTGTCAGCACTCATTCCTGACCTCTCAGAACTATGTACCTTTAATGCTCTAGTGCCACCACTGGTGAAATTTCATAACTCATCAGTCAAAAGTAATATTTAAAGGAGAAATCCAGTGTCATTTGGACCTGGACTGTACTGGAAGATGTTACAGAGTACAAACATATATCCAATGCCCACCTCCATTCACCCCCAGCATTCTGCATCAAGCCGTTTGTAGCCGAAGCTTTCTTTAACCTTACACTGCTAGCTATAGGGGCACAGCTTTGCCTATGCAGCTAAATTGCTATTTTTACATCATTAACAAGGTTCAAAGCAACTCCACACGTCATTGGTAGATTTCTGAGGGCCCTGACATTTAAAACGAGACAATGAGAACTTTGAAAGTGTACAGGCGCACATCATGCGAGGGCCTGTCACAGCATCTTGTGTGTGTGTGTGTGTGTGTGTGTATGTATGTGTATGTATGTATATATATATATATATATATATTTTTTTTTTTCTTTGTACATACATAAGAAGGCAGGAAGTCATGTTGCATGCATCTAGGTGAGTCAGACCATATGCCTTTGTGTCTTCATAGGAAATAGTAACACAACAGTGACAAGGAGAATTAGTGAATTACAATTTTTATTTCTCGGAAATGACGCCAGTATATGCTACAAGATCAGAAAAGACATATTACAAAAGTAACATTTTGAAGCATTTTCATTGTTACATATATTTTGAGGAATGGTTTCAGCAT
>JAGFZM010000024.1:482950-520726 GCA_017657215.1 Limnothrissa miodon
GGAGATGATGACAGTGCACATGGGCTCAGTGTTCATGCCTCATGGGCTGGGCCATCTGCTGGGTACTGATGTTCATGATGTTGGAGGCTACCCCGAGGTAAACTCAGGGAAAGAAACTGTTGGTTTCCTGAGGTCTGTTTAAGGAAACTGTTAGCCCTTAGCCCTTAGAACTCAAATGGCAAAAGAATATTGTTGAGTTTTATATGTGAGAATCTTATGTTAACCATCTGGCTAACATGAGTCTTTGATTAGATTAGATTTGTTTGGATTGGATTAGATTAGATTAGATTAGATTAGATTAGATTAAAAGTGCATAATATACAATATAAATGATATGTGTTTTGTGGCTGTTTTGTGTCTTTGTTTTGGGTTTCAACCATGCTCCAAACAATTGTTTGCACAACAATTAATATTATTATATTAAGTCAAGGTCAGTTTTATTTGTCAATTTCTTCACATGTACTTGACATACAAAGGAATCGAAATTACGTTTCACACTTGTCCCATGCATAGACGTGGAACAACAATAAAGTGCAGATGCACAACAAAAACAGTTCTAAACAATAAGGTCATGTTAAGTAAAAAAAAAAGTGCAAGTAGGCTTAGGGCATTTCAACACATTCAGCAAATCTCAGTAATGAAGTGTAGAAATAAAAATAGTTTTTTGGGTTCCATACATAAAACTGCACAGAGGCGCTCAGAAATGCTATCAACAATGGCGAGAACATTTATTAGTTAGTTGCAACAAACATTATGAATCACAGACTTGGGAAAGCCCGGAGGTCACAGTGCAAAGCTGCCACCTCCGTGGTCCGCTTCACACTGGCCTCCTGAATGACACTCCAGTTCAGCATTTAAGGCATTTCTCTCTTTTTATCATCATATGGTCTTGTGATACAGGTAGTCAGGTGAGCAATTAAATGGACAGAGGGTCAGCAAGCAGAGGGTCACCTAGCAATAATCAATCAAGTCAACAAAGAGTCACATGACCATTGAGTAGTCACATGCTTGGCTATTAGCTTGGTTGATTAGACAATGGAAAGGTGGATGAATGCAGGCTTATGTCACATGAAACAATTTTAGAGTGTCAATTAGACCTTATATTAACTATCATTTTTTTATACTACAATAGTTTTTGTATATAATATGTAAATAATATCATACTAAGTTTCACTATTACACTGTATCAGATTTGTGGTTCACCATTGGAAATAGCATGTCACGACTTTATACCTGTGTATCATCTGTCTCACTGTGTATAAATCCACCTCATATCCAGCCCAATGTCATCAATATTTGATGGCTCTAACAGTGCCTCGGGGCCCTCTGCTGTTTCAGGGAGTGGAGCGCATCAATGAGCCTGGCCTTATAAACCTGCTCATGGGTCGTTTGGTTCAGGAGCGCATGGTCCTGACTGTGGAGCCTGGCATCTACTTCATCAACCACCTGCTGGACCAGGCTCTGGCCTCTCCAGCACAGCGCTGCTTCATCAACAACAACGTGCTCCCGAGCTTCCGTGGCTTTGGAGGGGTGAGAGACAGCTACACATTGGATACTGCTAGGAATGCAAGCATCTTTCTCACTCAATCAAACACACACACAAATACATACAGTAAGAGGGAGACACAGTCGGTATATCTTTATGTGATGACACAATTTAAGACTGCATACAAAGAAGAAAAAAACTATAGAATTAACCATCAACATTTAGTTGTCATGTCTGTCACATCCTACATGTTTTTTTTTCCCGTTGATTCTCCTGAGAGAAATAAATGCAACTTTGTGCTTTTTTTATGCATATTTTTTACAGATTTTTTTTGTACAGATATCTAAGTCTGTAAATATAGTAACGCTATGAGCATCTGGATCACCTTTTTTGTCAGGTGCGCATAGAGGAAAACATTGCTGTGACTGGAGATGGAATAGAGTTGCTGACCTGTGTCCCACGCACCGTTGACGAGATCGAGGAATTCATGGAAGAGGCCCGGCATGACCGGTATCGTATCGTATCGTATACTGCTGTGATTCACTGTTGTTTTGTCACGTGACATACCAAGTCACTTGTTCAGTGCTGCAGCAGCCCAACGTGAATAGTGAACATACAAATGGAAAGGATGTAGGACATAAAGGACAGAATTAACAGTTATACAGTCATGTTGTCCCTATTTTACCAAAGACCCTGAATGTACCTCACTGAATACAAGTGTTGTGGAAAAATCCTTTATTGTAGAATTTATTGTAAAACAGTATTTGGTGATTGGGTGGCTATGTGAGCTTGTGCTTGTAATTGCCACTAAGCCCCCTTAGTTTGGTTCCCATGAGAACTCGGCCACACTCTCTCTTTGCCATTAACAGAGCAGGCTGCAACGTGCTGCTATTTCTGCTCACTAGAGCAGAGTCTCATCTCCTGAGGTGCAGCATTAACATGGTTCCATTCAAACAGTTATAAAGCATGTACGCACACTCACACACACACACACACACACGTACGCGTTGCTTTTAAGTAGTAGAAGCATCACAAAGTTCTAAAAATTCACAGATGAGCCTGTATTGTCGCTTACCATACAACCATAGATGGCATGCTAGCATAGCAAGTACTTTCAACATACTTGAAGTGAGTAAAAGTCAACTCAACTCACCCATATTTTATACTATGTGATCTGGACCCAGTTGATCAAAACAAAGTAATCCTTGAATTGCGAAACACAGGATTTCCAAATCTAAAGAATTGAACATGTTTATAAATATGTGCCTGTGTATATCCAAACTCGAGTTGGACATTCGGCAAACAGCAGAGCCATCCAACCACTTTTTAAATGCACTAAAATCAGCCTGACTGGCTGGAGTTTTCTAGTCATTAAAAATCTTTCTCACAGGGAAGATAAATAGTTGTATTCAAAAACAGAGGGCCCACTTGTAAGCTATATGTTTGTGTGTCTGTGTGTGTGAACTTGGAGAACATCTATTTTCAGAAGGAAGCATGCTTAGTATATTGGTGTGTATTAAGTTCACATAAAAAGTGAGCTTTCGGCACAGTGTGAATATATCAGCTCAAAATCATTAAATAAAATAAATAAATCTTAATTTAAAAAATCCCTTCACCAATTTAAACAAAATGGCCCAAAATGACAAGACTAAATAAAATGGTCAGTCATGAGTTTGAAAGAAAGCCATCTATCTACTACGTACACACACACCCCTGACAAGACTGGTGACCGTAAAAAGTTGACAGTTGATCATGAAAATGATGGTTATCACAGAGACACTGAGTGGAGTAGAAAGCCTTCTTAAAGTGGCACCAAGGAGTTTTGAAAATCGCACCCTCCATAGATTGGAATGGACGCATCCCATAAGGCAAGTCAATTGTAACTTGACATGTCAAACTTTTAGTTTAGTGCCGTTGAAGCCAATAGAGGGCCGCAGAGCAAATGCAGAAAGTATCGCTCACCTTGTTACGAGTTGATGGACCACAAATATTATTTTAAGGTTTTAAAAAGTCTTTAGTGTCGCTTTAATGTCACCAAAGAAAGATTACTTCAAGGACTCTCATAGTAAGAGAAGGCGAGGACTTCAGCATTAACGTCTATAACATGCCGTTATGCTAAATATAATGATATGGCAAAACCATCAGAAAGTGTCAGGTAAACCTGCCAAAGACAAAAAGCTGGTCCTCAAGAGGTTCTTCTTTTCAAGAAATTTCCAAAGTGCAACGTTATAGTCAAAATAAAATGCAGACTCAGTCTCAATTAGTGCAGGCCACATGTGTGTCAGAGGTATTCAGACTTTTTTAATTTTTATATCAGACAGGATGTTGAATCTGATTTCCTAACATTTCAACAGGTTTTAACTGCCTGGAACGCACTCAGAATAACTGTTTATTTCTGTACCCAGCACTTGTCATGACTCTCCATTGTCCGTTCATGCTGACCCTGCCTCTAATTCAGTATCAATCTCCTATGTCAAGAAAGATCAAAATAGATTAAGCACTGATTATTTTCAGTAACTGAAACAAGTGGGATTTACACAGTTTTAGGATTTTTTTATTAAATATGTCAGACTTCAAACCAATACTGTTTATATGTGAGAAATGCAAAAACACTTAAATACTAAACTCCAAATTTTTTATTCAATCAGTTCATAGTTGCTAATGAAAATAGTTATAAATAATAAACCTATATAAATAATAACCAATAAATCTGTCTGATTTGATTATTTTTCCTGACAAAATGAGTACCAGCAGGTGGTGCTAAACTATATCTGCTATAATGGGCATAAATAGTAGCCTGAATTAGACCACAGAGGTATTCTGTTCACTTACTCTCTGGGCTCTTGGTGATGTAAAATGAAGGGTATGAGCAAAGATTCTAGGTCACTCTAGAATCTTTGGGTATGAGTATAGAATACCCAGTAAAACATACTGCACCATTGACAACTACAGTACACAACAGTCTCCACTGCACTATACCCACTACAGCAACAGTCAAAATCCTACTACAGTAAAGTAGACCACTGCAGTGCTCATACATTAATAGATGTCAGGACAGACCTGGCTTCATGTTTGGCATGGAATGAGATGAGAGCTAGCCAACTCCATTAACATTTCCATTGGAGAAAAAAAATGTTGGGGGAAAATGGGGAAATATTTACCTTGATTTTCTCATGTCCATTGTTTCTGAAGAGGGAACAGATATTGCAAACAGTTGTTCATACTCCAAAAATAGACTAGATTTATTGTTTAAGACTGAAGCAAAGCTGTGTTATTCTGAATCTCCTTGTCTACAGCTATCGCCATCCTGATTTCTGCTGGATATGCATGCATAGTGATTGACACAGTGATTGATTGGATAGCGATTACCCCCACCTGAAGGTCTGCGTTGGGATTGCATTGTAGGTGGGGTGTTGATCTAAAATCTAGCTCATGGTGGCGGTATTGACTTTAAAATAGATGGTTTTAAGTGGTAAGAAGATGGACCTGAATCCATATGCTCCTTTTGGTTATGATAACCATGTTAAAGCATTGCAGAGATATGATATTTCACCTGTAGTGGCACTAGAGCGTTTGAAGTAGATGGTTCTGAACGGTCAGAACAGGAGTCCATGTACAACTTTTGGTTTAAATTGTTTATTGTTGAGATATGACTTTTGACCAGTGGAAACACTAGAGATAGTTTGACTTGGTCATACTGTAACAGGGTCCTAAGTCCATATACTAAGTGGTTTAGATACAGCAATGTGTTGTAGAGCTATGACTTTTGACCACTATGCCACTATCACCTCTGCTGAAAGTCATCCCTGCTTTCCACTGGCTGAACTTGCATCACCAACCTTCTCATGGGCTGCAACCAACTCCATGGGTGACCCCTAACATGACTGACCCAGCTTCCAGTTTACCTCATTTTCTGTTGGGCCTAGCTAATGCATGATATATATTGAAATTGTTTGACTTGGTGAACCCTACTATCCTGCCAAATTGATGTGTATCTAGACCATGCAGTTAAATTGGGTGTTAATTATCCATTAATTTGAGAAATTTAGACCTTTTTCATTCAACGCATTTTGAACTCTGGTCACATATTTCTTGATTTTGTTGTCAAAAATCCCTTTGCAATTTAATATTAGCTATGTCTTGGCATCATGTACACTAAGTCTCATATATGTGTGACGTTCTCCAATGAGCAGCCTACATTAAATTGTTTTCTTTTTCTTCAGAATTATTGGTGGTGACATGTCACCTCTGTCTACCCCACTTGTACAGCAAATCACGGCTATAGGCCCAATCTTTGCTGACTGATTATTTTGTGTGTGTGTGTGTGTGTGTGTGTGTGTGTGTGTGTGTGTGCGTGCATGAAAATGGATCTTGGTTTACGTTCCCTCCACTTGGACTAAATTGTTGCTGAATAATGAATAAACTGGTTAAAGAATCAGCGTGCCCAGATTCGGTATGTGAAAATTAACACCTTGCTACATCCTCAAAAGCTCAGAATTGCTTTGTCCAGGAGTATGGTCTTGTGTCTCTGCTGTCCCCCAAGCTGCTTTGACGTGGAAACAACACAGTTATCAATGTCAAATATCATTGTGTTCTTTTCTCTAATTGATTAATATTTGTTAAATATTAGTTGATATATTAGTGGTAAAGTGTAACTGACAGTTTTTTCTGCAAAGATATATGATGTAGACTTTATTTAGGTGAAGCTCTCTGAGGTTATGGTAACAGTAATGTTTTACAACTATAGGATATATGTCCGGATGGAAGTAAAATATATTGCCTGTAAAGTGCAAACACTTTTCATGCACTTTTAATACACATTGCTGACTGATGCTTGACTTAAGGTTACTGGTTCTGCAAGCTTACCTGTCCTTTAATCAATTTCCGAATCCAATTGATTCTGAGATTATAGATACTTGTGTTTTTTGTCTTTTAACACTTTGAATGATATGACAGCTTTGCAAGGGAAGCTTGAGTAAGACTTTTGATCTAACAGTAACATCTGCTCATTCTCAAACATACAGGGTATGGTCAATGAAGACCTGAGTACAAAAGTAGATCCGGACAGAAAGATAACACCTTAAAAGCCTGCTAAAAGCTTCACAAATATCAGGCCTTTCCTTATGGTTGATGACCAGGTTTATTGTACCATGCCATCTCCCCCAGTTCAGATTTCCTTAGCAAACAGTCAGATCACTCTTTGATGCCTAATGTAGCATGTTGTGAGCAACATTAGCTAGAGCATGCCTCTGTTTTATTTCCGTTTAGGCAGTGCAACTGCAAGAACTGTTAATGAAATTGAGTGGAGTTCTCACCTCAGTACATGTTCTGTATTTATTGGAAGTTGTGGTGTCATCTTCAGAAGGAACCAAGACAGCCATAAACCTTTAATCTTGTCTGTGAAGACTCTCGTTTATCCAGGTCATGGTAGTCAGAATATTCAGTATAGGCAACAAGACTTCTTTTTTGCAGCTTGAAGTTGTTTCACTTTTCATCAGTTTCATCAGTAGATTTTGTCACATGATGAGGTGTTGTGATCCACAGTTCACAGAGACACCTCCTGACATTCCTCAACTCAAACCCGGCCAAGCATAGGTGTGAAAATATAATAAAAAATCAGAGCAGAACACGTACCAAGTATAACATTGGTTACTGTATGTTGAATGGTTAAAGTGGGAGGTGGGAGGCTTACGTTTTGTGTTGGCGAAACAACAAAAAAATTCTCACCCTGTTCCAAGTATCCCACTCCATATTGAATCTGAATGGTATTTTAGTCCATCTAGCCTATATGCTGTGCTATTCCTGCTGGGCTTGGCTGCGGCTACGTTGCTGCTGAGCTGTGCAGTGGTACTGATGCTGGAGTGAGCTGGGTTAGGCCACACAGACTAGATCTAGCAGCACAGCAGTTGAATGTCTGACTTGCATGTCATTATAATAAAGCTCATCTTCTGTATGATAGACAATCTAACAGAATATATCTTGCATAAATATTTGAATATTAGGTCAGAAAATTATTAGAAATGTCAAATATACTTGGAGAAATGGCAGACAAACTACACTTGCACTTAATTTCAGAAAGGTAACAGTATTGACTTACGTTGCACAATATAAAGCACTGTCTTCACTAAAGAATACAATTACAATGTCTAGGCTAAAATGTCCAGAAACATGGAAAATACACAGACAACCTTGTAGGTTACATTTGAGCCGTATGGTGCGTTCACATGTGTGTATTCATGTCAGCTACACATTAGCTATTCCTGTCTTTAAAGGTATGTGGCCTGTGTGTAGCCTACTGCGCACATCCTGGTTATATTGGGATAAATCCCTTTTATATATAGACAGTCATTCTCCATTTTTCTGTTCTTTATTTTAAGAAGGATTAGAGAGTGTAACTGCATATGGAAAATATTGATAACTTTGATTTTTGGCATTGCTCCAAAACAATGTTGTCACATTAGGCTACCTACTGGTAAAAAAAAATAATAATAATAAACACAACCAACCTTTTTAATTTGGTGCCTTGGAGATATATTTCAGTGCATATAAGGTACTAGTAAATTGGAGGAGTAACTCAGGTGTTGTCCCTACTTGTTTCATATTCAACTTCCTCCCTGAAATAAGCTCAACATATTTTAGCCCTTATACAGTTTACTGTACAGCACTCTCATTGCTTCTTAAAGCTGACACATCTCTGGGATGTACAGTGCCCTCAGTAAACTGCAGTGCCCATCAAGATACTAGCTTGCAGCTACAGGTCAAGGTTTGTAGTTGGGACCATGCAACTGTACTGTACAATCATCATGTTAGTTGCTAGCTTTTTGAGAAATGCATGCCTGAACAGTATCAATGCATGGGTGCATTACTATGCAAAACATTACTCTGAGCCCTTTGATTCTTTTGACACAATGCAATAGGCACTGGTAGCCTCAGGTTAGCCTCATTCATCACACAATCCAAAATGCTTAAAATATATCACACTTTTATTATTAACATGTAAAAATTGTACATGACAAAATATTTACTGTTCATAATTTAGAAACTAGTTCATCACATATTGTAAAAAAAAAAAAAAAAATTTAACCCATTCTTTTTCCCTGAATTTCAAGTGTTTAAAGGGATCATGCCAGGAGCAAGAATACTCGTTAGCAATAACTATTCTTTCTTGGCTGTCTAGACCTTGAAAGGAAACAATCATGAACCCCACGCTGTCAGCACAGCTGCATGTTTTATGGCAAGCAAATATTATGAGCAAAATAAGCTTTCTTCCCCCCCCCCCCAAAAAAAGACAATACAAAAGAATTCTAGTGAATCTTCATATGGCCTCCTACAGTGTTAAGTTTAGTTGACCGATCATCCTACCAGAATTAGGGGAGCGATATGTGGAGGTGGTACGAGCAAGACATTTTTTGACAAAAAAAAAAAAAAATCCTGCCATGGCCAATATTGGATTGCAGTTAAGGGTTGAAAGTTTGACTGAGGCTGACAAGGACCATGTCTTAAGTAAAACATCTTTTCAGGAAGTGGCTCATGTGAGTGTAAACATGGAGATTGGCGGAGCCTCCAAGGCCATGATCCTCATCAGTATACCACTGAGAAAGATAAAAAGGAAAGTGAAAAAAGGCATTTGCATTTGTATGTGTGTAAGTAAAGAATATGACTAGGCATATTCTGCCAACACTTTATATATTATAGATTGCTTGCGTCTTGTATGTTGTGACTGCTGTCACCTATTTAATTCTGTTACACAACTTAGTTGTAATTGTAATGCCAGCGGTTTTATCCATTCATATTTACCATGGCTTCAAAATCCACCTGCTCATCCACCAGAGCTTTGGAAATCTGGGCTGCTTGCTGGAAATGCACATTGTCTAAAAAAAACATACAGTGGTTTATGTTTGTGCTTTGTTTTATTTTTTCACCCCTGTTCATTCTGACAACTACCAAATCCAGTACAGGTTGGTATGGAAATTGAATAATTAAAAAGTAACTCTGCAAATGTCTATTGCAAGCTAACTTTGCAGTAACTTTGCAAAAGTCTATTGCAAGCTATTGTAAGCTCTGCCATCAGACTATTTTTCAATATACCCCATACCTACTTCTACAAAATGCAGTGCTAGCCTATGGGAAAGGCATGATTCGTTTGTGAACAAACAAGAAAAGCAATGGAAATGTAATGTATAGGCCTATGTTTGAGGCAGTAGAACTAAATTCTGGATGATTCTGAAATTCCACCCAGACATATTTTTAGGACTCAAAAAGAGTTCATGTCTGCCCAAAATAGGTTGTCTGGTCTCCCTGATTATATAATACTCCTAGCTAGGTTGTTAGTAGGATGATTATGGCAGTGACTACAGTTGTTAGGGTAGTTATGGCGGTTGCTATGCTGGTTACACAATTAATTATGTTGATAAGTTGGTTGCTAGGTTGCAACACAAAAAGTGTGAGCTAGGATGTAGAAGATACTAGTAGGTGCTACATGTTGCAAGACTGGTACGTTGCAAGACTAAAAATGTTGTTACTAGGGTTGTTACTAGGGTTTTGGATGCTAATTTGTTGCTAGGATAGCTGTGATATTTGCTCTTCTGGTTGCTATATTAATTGCTAGGTTGCAATACTACAACAGGGTTGCTAGTCTGATGCCAGGATACTTGAGGTGGTTGCTAGGTAGGGTTGCCACATGTGATTTGAGAAAAACCAGGACAAGGGGGCGGGGCGTGGCGGTGACGACGTTTGGTGTGTGTGTGGGATAGACTTCCCCCTTGGGGATCAATAAAGTATATATCTAATCTAATCTACCACTGCCATATTGTAATAATAAATACAATGCTATTATATATTAGTTAGTTTGTTTGTTTCTAGATTGTATACATGGATTTCAAGTTAACAAACACTGCGCCTGCGCACGCAAACCCGGGGCAGAAAGCCATCTATCGTGATGAGAAAGCCCAGTTTAAATGTACTGTTTATTACCTGTTGTTAATCTACTAATCCCTCTTCTGTAGCCAAGAAGACTTGCACACACCTACTCAACATTACCCAAACATAATTTTACATATTTGAGCCTCTATGTACATAATTGACATTAAAGATGCATGCTACTTGAAACGGATGCCTCATATGTTAAACATTTTGATGCCATTTCCAACTCTGTTTGCACAGTTCACTACACAACAACTTCTTGTCATGTTGCTTTCCTCCACAGTTTCAATACAAAAATACGCTGCTTTCTGCCCCGGTCTTGCGCAGTGCAACGACGTTGACGTTGCTGTGAAATCCATGTATTCAATACACAAATTAAAATTAAAGTTAAGAAATAAAAATAATAAAAGAAAAAATAAAACAATAATGTAGGTTACATTATAGCCTACATATGGGCCTATACTGTGGATACATTAATTTAGCAAAGAACGTCGCAAGATACTCAAGTTGGCCTATAGGCCTAAGAACAGATGCTAACAGAAATAAATGGTTGGTCGTGTCACCTACCCACTCCGAATAGTTGGCAGTGTTCGCCCAGTCAGCGTTGTAAACTGTGTACCTCTTTTTCTTTGCCGCTGACCCTGACTTTGACTGTGCATCCTCCTCGTCCGTCTCGCCCCCCATTAACTTAAATTAAACAAATCAAGTCGAACGGAAATGTATTTTTAACTAGGCAGTCTCCAATCTAACTAACCCGCATTCCTACACTCTTGAAAATTCTGCTTGTGGCAGTTTCTAGGTGATGCTGGTAAACTTTCGTTTTCACAGGTTTGCATTAACCAATCAAATAAGCGCATGCCTGCCTCTGACAGCTGGATCAAGATACCGTAAGGAAACGTCTCGCTACTTTGTAGCTTCGGTTCTCCGAGGAGTCCCGACGACACACAATTGAGATATCGCAATCCCAGTTGCGCGCGTGCTGAGCATAACTAGAACCAACCCTTTGCAAAAAGGGAGCATGCAACTTTGCAGCTGCCTGCAGCCCGCGCAGTCGCAAGCTCTAATAAAGGCAGCTCATATAAAAGTTGCAAACACTCTAATCACTCCCTCTTTTCGCCCAAACATTCAGACTGGGCGACTTGAGGCAAGGAGTATTGTGTGTCGTCGGGACTCCTCGGAAAACCAAAGCTACGAAAGTAGCGAGACGTTCTCCTTCAGTCGTCCCTTCCGACACACAATTGAGAGCATACTACCAACCTCAAGGAGCTTTCACTCACGTGAGGGAGTCATAGAAAAAACGCAGCAGGCAGCTACCGGCGAGGTGCGGAGAGCACACTGGCCGCAACGCCCGTGCCGGTCACGTCCAACACGTAGAACCTGACAAAAGTGTTACTGGAGGCCCAAGAGGCACTCTGACAGATATCTGCCACAGGTACACCTTTCCAAAAGGCCCAAGAGGCCGCCACCCCCCGGGTGGAGTGCGCCTTAAGCCCAGAGGGAGGGGGGATCCCCACAGCCTCATATGCAAGCTGGATGGCCTCAACAATCCAATGGGACAGCCTTTGGGTGGACAGTGGCTTACCCAGGGCCTGGGCCCCGTGGCACACAAACAGCTGGTCAGCCTGTCTGATGCTGCTGGTACGTTGCACATACGCCCTTAACGCCCTCACCGGGCAGAGTGAGGGCGGCGCAGCTTCCCCTGACGCATCCTGGGATAGAGCACTCAGCTCGATGACTCTGGAGTGGATATCAGAAGTGAAGACCTTCGGCCGGAAGAACGGGTTAGGGCGGAGGGTGACTCTGGAGTCCCCCAACGCACACTCCAAACACGCGGGGCTCACTGAGAGTCACCGAAGTCAGCGCCAGCAATAGAGCTGTCTTCAGGGAGAGGAACTTCAAACTGATTGAGTCCAAGGGTTCAAAGGGAGGGCCCGTCAGCCCTCTGAGGACTATAGACAAGTCCCAGGAGGGCACCGACTTGATCGTGGGCGGATGCAGGTGCCTCGCGCCCTTCATGAACCTGGTAGCTAGAGGGTGGGCCCCAGGGGACACCCCTCCATAGCCTACATGGCAGGCGGAAATGGCCGCCAAGTAAACCTTCAAAGTCGAGGGCGTGCGGCCTAGGTCCAGCATGTGCTGGAGAAAGGAGAGAACGTCCGCGATCGGGCAGGAGAGAGGGTCACAGCTCCGATCCGCGCACCAAGACTCGAAAACACGCCACTCACATGGACTGGGAGTTGAATCTCAGGCCTAGGTATTCTACCTCCTGTGCCGGGATCAGGGAGCACTTCGAAAAGTTCACCTGGAACCCCAGGGAGTGTAGGTGAACCAGGACCTCCGACACCTGAGCGCTGAGCAGTTGAGGTGCGTTCGCCAACAGCAGCCAGTCGTCCAGGTAATTCAGCACTCTGATCCCTCTCCTGTGCAGGGGGGCGATGGCAGCATCGACACACTTCGTGAAGACCCGGGGGGCCAGGGAGAGGCCAAAGGGGAGGGCCGTGTACTCGTAGGCCCTGCCTTCGAATGCGAAGCGTAGAAAACGCCTGTGCCTGTCCGCAACGGCTATATGGAAGTAGGCGTCCTTCAGATCGATCGTCGCCATGACATCGCCGTGGCGAATGCTCTGAGCGACCGACCTCACCGTAACCATGTGGAATGACAGGCGCCTTAGCCGCTTGTTGACTGAGCGCAGATCGAGGATGGGACGGAAGGAGCCGTCCCGCTTGGGCACCAGGAAGAAGGTGCTGTAGAAACCTCTGCCGATGTCCTCTGGGGGAACAGGGTGAGAGAGCACGCGTGAGACTCTCCGGGGTGGTAGGCGCCTCTGCGGCGAACTCCTGTTGCCCCGATGTAGAGCTCATGCCATCCGCATCGTTGTGCGGGGTAGGGGTGCGTGGCCGAAGCCCGCAAGGGGGGCGTGCATAGTGTGCTTGTAGTGGAGGACCGCCGAGGCGGGGGGGTTAGCTCGGGCGCTAGGCCACTGGAGACGAACCCCTTCTTGTGAGCACGGAGGCACGGAGCCGCCAGGGGGCCTAGGCCACACTGGTGGAGGCTCCGTGACGCACGCCGGGTCAGCTCAGGTCCGGCGCTGTGCACGCCGCCCAGACGCGGGAGCAGGCTGGTCCTGTCGCCTGCGAGCGCGGGCCCTGGTCCAATCCTGCTGGGCGTAGGGAGCACGCTGAGCCGGGCAGCCAGACAGCGTGCTCGACGCCCTAGGCGCCTCCTGCTGGAGTGTGGACCGTTGGTCTAGACGTCCTACTGCGCGCCGTGGTGCTGGCCGTGGCTGCACAGTCGGCAGAGGGGCTGGAGGCTATGCTGACTCCCTCTTCGGTAGGAGTAGCTGTAAGGAGGCGGAGGCCTTCTGCTGCTCCTCCAGTCTCTGCCGACGCCTCTCCAGGGCGTCACCGAACAGACCCGCTGCACTGACTGGCGCGTTGAGGAGCTGCTTCTTGTCCTTATCGCTCAGTTGGGCTAAATTTAACCACAGGTGGCGATTAAGGGACACCAGCAAACCCAAAGAACGGCCCTGAGCTGTGACCGTGCACTTCGTTGCCTGAGAGAGGAGGTTGGTCACACGGCGCAGCTCGTGAAGCGTCACCGGTGAGTAGCGCTGCGTCAGGTCGCCGATGAGGAGGTCCTGGTAAGAGGCCAACAGGAACACTGTGTTCATAGCCCTGACGGATTGGGCGGAGCAAACATAGGACTTGTCCGCCAGGGCTGCAGTGAACCTGCACGGCTTAGATTGAAGGGTGGGAGAGGGACCCCAGGTCGCCGAGGAGGGAGCCAAACAACCAGCCACGGCGTCCTCGACACGTGGAGTGGTGGCCAAGGCGTGGGTAGCCGCTTCCGCCATGGCAAAAAAGGGGGAATTGCCCTGAACCGGCGCCCGCGCTGAAAGGGGAGCCGCCCAGCTGCCCTTTACTGCACTGATGATCGCGGGATGCGGGGGAAGTGGGCGTGCCGAAGGTGACGGTTGAGCGCCGCCCACGATCTCTGCGTCCTCCACCGAAGGCACAGGCATCTCCATGCTGAGTCTGGTCACGGCATGTGTGACGATGTCGGTCAACTCCTTGGACACCGCTGCCGCGTGAGTACGCCGGGGGGGATCGCTATCCACATCCTCAAAACAAGCGCCGTCGTCTGGAGCCAGGAGAGAAAGGACATCATCCTCCTCTGAAGCATAAGCCTCAAGGACCGAAGAAACAGAGGGCAAAGGAGCAGCTAAAGGCTGAGGGGCTAAAGCCACATAGTCTGCTAGCTGCTGGGAAGCTAGCATTTCAGGGGCCGAGACCACATGAGAGGCTAGCGGGGAAGGAGAAGGCAAAGCCGGGGCCTTAGCCACAGGCGAATCCAGCGCGAGGGGAGCGAACTGGCTAGCTGCTGCAGGAGCTAGCGAGGAGCTAGCTTGGGGAGCTAGCTCAGCGAAGGGAGCCTCCACCGCCGATCCCACGGTGTTTCTAGCGGGCTTCGCAGTCTCGAACACTTTCAGGGCTTTCGGGCCCTGCACGCCGAGCATGACGCGGGGCTACCCAGCGCCATCTGCGCGTGGTCTGGACCCAGGCACAGGTAGCAGGCACCGTGTAGATCTTCAGGCGACATTGCCCGGAGGCAACTCGCACATCGCTTCACCGACATCGAGTAATCCGTGGGGCACCGAAGATGGTTTGCCGTGGATTTCACCGGCGTAAGCCTCGCGGTAAGTGAGCGGAATAAGACAATACGAGAAGAGTAGTTGTAGCCTTAAGAAAGGCTGTTGTGGTGGGCTAAGAGCCAAGGTTTTTGTAGCTAAGCGGGTTGGAAAGCTAGAAAGCTAGAGCGCACAGTGATTCGTAAAATCGCTGAGGCGAAAAGAGGGAGTGATTAGAGTGTTTGCAACTTTTATATGAGCTGCCTTTATTAGAGCTCGCGACTGCGCGGGCTGCAGGCAGCTGCAAAGTATGCATGCTCCCTTTTTGCAAAGGGTTGGTTCTAGTTATGCTCAGCACGAGCGCAACTGGGGTTGCGATATCTCAATTGTGTGTCGGAAGGGACGACTGAAGGAGAAATAGTATTCGTACAATCTAGCAGAACGTAGATTTTATTAAAACTAAGGAATGGGCCTACTTAAGAAAATTGAAGTGCCTTTGCACCAAAAAACGGGACATTTGGTGTCCTGGGAAAGATTTTAAATTTTCCAGAACAGGCATTAAAAAAAGAGAACAATCCCGAATGTGTGGCAACCCTATTGCTAGGCTCTGTGCTGGTTGCTGGGTTAAACCTTTTGGTTACTGAATTATAAAACTTTAAGAAGTTGCTAGGCTGTTGCTAGGGTACTTGAGGTCATTGCTAGGCTGCTGCTAGGGTAGCCATAGTAGTTGTTATACAATTGCTAGATTGCAACATTGACAGTGGTTGCTAGCTAGGTTGTTGCTAGGGTAGCATTTTGGGCCAGAGCTTTGGTCCAGCCACACTAAATGTCTTTTACCTGTCACTAGACCGGGTTGCTAGGCTGCTACTAGCTGGTAAAGCTCGCCAGACACCTTGCACCGGATTCTAACGATTCTTAATGGCCAATGTTAAGTTTATAAGAAAAAAAAAAGTTAAAATAAAAGTTATAAAAGATGAAAAATACAGTGTCCCAAAACCTATGCAACACACCTACACAAAGCTAGACTAATCATGTCAGTTGCTATTTTGATTGCTAAGTTGCAACTTAGTTGCTAGGGTACTTGAGGTAGTTGCTAGAGTAACTATGGTGATTGCTATGCTGTTGCTAAGGCAGTTATGGTGGTTGCTAGTTTAATCATATTGGTTGCTATGTTGTAACTGTGGAAGTGGTTGCTAGGCTGTTTCTAGGGTACTTGAGGTGGTAAATAGGTTGTTGTTAGGGCGTTTATGGTTGTGGCTAGGCAAACTGGATTTATAGATAAACAGTTTTATGGCATTACCATGTAGTCAGACAATTGCAAAGAAAAACCTCACCATCTGCTGTTCCATGAATAAGGAGGTACTGAACAGATGCAAAGTTCTTTGCTCTTCCTGTCACAGTTGAATTCTGTAGAAGATCCATACTAAGTTCCATTCTTAAGCACCAAAGCAAAAACTTCCAACTGTATTTATTAACATAAAAAAACACATACCGCATAGAATGCCTCATTGTCCTGTGGTCGCAGCATATATCTCTCAGTGTAGATTGAATCTAAGAAATTCAGAAACAAAAATAATTTAACACATTTAAATTTGTGTTTATATTAAATTATACATTAATACAGTACTTGCATTTCTATTTAGTGTTACCATAGTATTCCCATTTGGACACAGGAGCAACAGCCATGCCACACTTGAAAACTCCACTTCCTGCCCCCAGAACCATGGAAGTGACATAACCACCATAGGACTGAAGAAGAGGATATGCAGCACAAGAAAGAAAAAAGCCAAAGCAAAAACAAGACACCAATGCCAGTCATTAAATATAAAAGTATACTATGGTGAATTTCAACGCATAAGCCTTGGTAAAAAGGTTTACTTACCCAGCCCCATATGGCAATCCTCTCTTTGTCAATATATCCAAGATCTATAAATTGTCTGAAGGGAAAGATAAAACATGACAGTCATGAAGAGATCATTCAGTTTACATTGGTATGGTCATGTGGTTCATGTAGCCCTAAAAACTGGAAGTGCTTGGAGGCCAATTCAAATCTATAGGAAAACTAAGACAATCGGTGTATAATGATCAATGAATACTTTATTCACAATATTTTCTACTCTTGTGTTAATTGTTTTTTTTTTTATTTTATCTTTCAGACTTGACAGAGCCATGCCAACAGGTGATAAAAAAGTGTTTTATGAAGTGACTGGGCTCACAACATAACATCTATTCAGTAATGTGTTGAATAATGTGAGTACTGAGTGTTTTCTGAGTCTTCCTTGAAATTATAATTGCATATAAGAAATAGCTGTTCTAGTTTTAACAAATTAAATGTCAAATTATTGAATAATAAACAAGAATTCCATAGACCTAAAAGGAGTCAGAGGTGATTAATGTGCTACACACATACATTTGACCCAGGATAAAATCAAAATATTTCTATTTGACCCAGAGCCAATTTACGGAAAAGCCAAAAGCCGTATTTTTTTAATAATCAAGCCAGTTTAAAAATACAGTGTATGTTTGTGTCCATTCTCTATTCTGTTTTTAACACACTATTGCATTTGTTTTTAAAAATATATATCTAGAGATATGTAGGAATCTGTAGGTGCAGCTCCATATAGCCTCCCTTTAATTCTGCACTCCCCCGCAAGCTCCCCCAGGGTGCAGTACTGTTTAGGAGTGAAGTTCTCCTCCTAGTTCTAGCTATCGGTCATTGTTGTATGTTTATAGGTATTATATATTCATATATTATGAACTATTATATATATATATATATATATATATATATATAAATAAATATATATATATATATATATATGTTTGTTTTTTTCACCTCCTGTATACATTTTTATATAGTTTAAATGTTGTGGTCTACTGTCATTAGCACAGCAGTATCTTTATACCCATTTACTTCCTATATTCTTATAGTGAGCAGTGAATAAGGATTCATCATTATCACTAGGTGTTTTCTGGAATACATGTAGGTAGTTGGATAGTTTTCTAACTTAATCTAATGTCTTGGAATAATCACCTGGGTGTTCTATTGAAGTAGGATATGTGTGATTCTCTATTCTTTTAATACACTCCCTTTTTATATACTGCCCTTGCGTCCATTCATTGGTCAGCAAAGTAAGTTAATTTTATTGTATTGTATGGGTGGTAAAGTCTCATAATAGTGTCACCTTGCTGCAGTTATCTGGTCATCCACCTCATAGGTTCCAAGCCTTTTATAGATGAGATGCATGATTTCATCTCCTTGGTATCCACTTCCTCTGCCATCAAAACTGGCGACAATTATCTTCTCTGTACTAGCCAAGTAGGTAGCCCAGCCTAATCTGAAGCGGAAATCTGATTTCTGGCTACATGGCCCTGCATAGCTGAAAGAAAACAATACACGGTAACATAAATGCAATCAAAACTTTTGTTTTCCAATTCAGTGCAGCATGACAAACACACAGCTTACACATCAATAAGAAGTGGATATTTCTTGGATTTGTCGAAACCAGGGGGTAAGATCATCTGGTACCATAGGGCTGGAAAATATTTAATTAATTGTCAGAATTAACATATAGCATCTGTGAGAATAAATACACTTTATTAATGCAATTTGGAGTTAACCTAACAAAATTGCAGAAACTTTTTTGTAAGCCCTACTATATTTGTCAATCTTTAGGGTGTCATGAATAACTGAGGGCATAGCAACGTCTTTCAGGATGTTGTCCAGCTCACTGTTGTCTTCAAGAACTTTGATTTCTGTTATAAGGACAAAATTAACATGAGAATAAACAAAAAATGCAGGTCAATGATGTACATTATTTTACAAATAAAACCAGACACCAGATATTATAAGAAACACTGAGATTTTCCTCTTTTCCAATACCTGCACCATTGGCATTTCTGAGGGTGTACAGAGGAAGTCCAGGACCTTGAGAAAAACACACATTTAAGGGAGACCTTTGAGAGTTAGGCCTGTGCATGAGTATGTACAAACAAAATTACTAAATGGCATGTAAATATATGTAACTTTGTATGTGTATGGTTACACCCAGAGAACTGTAAAGCTCACCAGAGCAGTCCATACGATAGAAGGAGCCCTTTAAGCTGATGCTGGCTGAGTTGTATTTACACCTCTCTTGATCGACACTGCATGTCAGGCATTCTGGATTGGAATGTGATGGCAAGATTTTGATCCTGACACAGACACACAAACACACACAAACACAGTTCTTTTTCCAATGATCTCAACATAAACATGAAGAGACGAGGTATGAAAGTTCCAAGAGTTCCAATGTGAATATACAAAAGTACAGGAAAAGGTATTTCAGGTTGCAAAGCAATGCCTTTAAAGGTATAACGCAAAGGTTTTGCATGGAGCATACCTATAAACATTTCTTTGCCCGGGATGTCCTTCGTTTCCAACAAAAAATCTGCAGTAACAGTAGAAGTAAGTAAACAAAAAGAGGGCTTTTCAACAAGGCACAGTTTTAAGTGTTGACAGTATAAAGGCCAGAAGGCAACAGATGGATGTGATTGCTTATGTTAGCTTACATGGTGTCTGAAGTCACCTTCAAAATAGTAATTACTTCCCAGTTTCCCTGTGTGATGAATGTCTTTGTGTCCTGAGCAAAAAAAGTTGATCAAGTTCAGCCAAACCTGTGAGATTATCTGTGTGTGTGTGTGTGCGCGTTTGTGTGTGTGTATGGCTGCAAGCAAATATTCATGCAGGTGTGTTCTATGACTTACTCCTTTGACGTAACTGATATGCTTGTAGCGGTTAGAATCACTTTCTATAATGTAAAAACTGTTACCATCTGCAGCGAAGATTGGCTCTGATGGAGAGAACTAAAGACAAAACAGTTTGGATATTAAAGTGTTATTTATTTATTCTCTATACTATTTAGGTTAGGTATCATATTGTCTCATAAAAATATTTTTCCGTGGACCATAATTAAAGTTAAAATCGAACAAATATGGGGAAAGGAAGTTTAAATAAACTGTAAACATTTAGCACTGAAAGACTTCAATACAGAAAAAAATGATACTTGTAAGAACACTTACCCGACCCACCCAACCATTTTGCATAATTTGTTCGTGTTTCTGGAAACACAAAAGACTTCATCTGACTTTTCAATCATTTTTACTTAGAAGCAGGAGGCTACAATGTATTTTTTGAGTCTGCATATCAAAAGTGCTAGGGCATATGGTGTTTTGCTTATATAATTTGTAGTATATTCTCTTTTTAAATACTAACTGAACAGTGTGTTTCCTATGAAGTAACTGAGTAACTGATTACTTACTGTGCCTGCAACCCAGCTGTTTCCATTGAAGTCGTAGACTTGCAGAATGACATAGCTCTGGTCTCTCTTTTGCCACTGGATGGCGATGCGTGTTTCTGATACCCAGGTAACAGAGCTCAAGTAGTGATCACTATTGTAAAAAAAAATATATTTTAATAATTTATTTGCCATGTTTATTTCTTTATTTGCCAACAATCATTTTGTTTACTTACCCTGAACCCACAGAGTTTGGAACAACAACCTCCGTGATTTTCGTTGTGTTTGCTACATCAACAACAAACAGGGAGACGGTTGGATTTTGTGTTCCAGGCTTCAGACAAAAACAAAAACATTTAGCATTCATTTAGATTCCTTTGTGCACTTCAAAGTCAGTTCATCACATATACAAAGGAATCACTGTCCCATGTGTTGACAAGACAAAACATGACAGGACAAACATCTGTCTTTCTAGGGATTGTTCTCTACATGCAAAGTCCTACCTTTGGATATGGGATCTTGATAGTATCAGGGTACTGCCCCTTTCCATACCAGGAATATTCTATAATGGGGACACCAGTTTCATTGAATTCAGCATAGGCAACACGTGTGCCACCTGGGGACCACCATAAGGCGTTGTTTGTAGAGAACATCTCCTCTGCATCAGATCAGAAGAGTGCATTACCATGACAGCAACTGCTTCTTACCCATAGGTATAGTATACCGTTGATATTTCAGGATATACACCAATGAAATTCCTTAAGAAACATGAACAATTGATGGCTTGAAGTATCCAAGTTTTGATCCTGTGAGGTCTATACATCTCATCTGTAACACTCTGCAGACATAGCACACAGTGAACAGTGCTGTGGCACACAAGAGAGTAGTGAAGGGTTAGGTGCCTTTCTAAGATGTGAATATAGGAGAGTGTTTTACAACCATTTCCTCTGTCCACATTTTTCCTACTGGTTGGGGCGTCAAACTAACCACCAAGTCACTCTGGTAATAATGTGTTGATTTTTTGATTGCTTTGATTGCTGTTTTGATTACATGACCAGTGTTTTGCGATTTCTTGAGTAGACATTAGAGAATCTAAGAACGTCAAAGAGGCCTTTTTTTTTTTTTTTTTTTTACTTTTCTTTCATTTCTTTAGGGTCAGTAGGGCTAGATGTAGCTTTTCAAATACCTTCCTCAAATCATTGAGGTGATCAGCTTTAGATACACAGAAGAGCGCACCCCTTCAACTACAAATGTGGCTCCTGAGGCCAAAGGCATGGAAATGAAATGGAGAGACCGTTTGGCGTGATGAAGGCTGTCTTTTCAATACTGGTCTCGTCGATTGCAACTTGCCAGTACCCAGAGATCACATGGGGAGGAAGGCGGTTCAATGATCCCATCAGCTTCTATTCTAGTCTAACATATTGACTGCTGATTGTAGTCTTTCTGTATGACCCCAGGGGATATCCTCTTGAGCCATGGGTCTGCTTAAGGTGTCTTCTTAGACTAATACAAAATAATTGCTGCTCACTGGTGCTACTTGCTGTGATACGCCATTTGACAATACCAGTGCTAGTGACTAGTAACTTTATATTAGTAAGTGATTATTGAGAAAGTGCATAAAGGCTTTTGCTTTCACCTAATTTAGTCATTGTTTAATGTAGATTATTGAGTGTCACTTACCCTCATAGACCCAGTCCGGAATTCCATTGAGGATTAAATTGTCTTCTCCATTGCTGGTGACCTGCATGGCAGCACTAGTTGGAGTAGCCATCACATAAACATTATTCTCCCACACATAAGCCTAAGGGTAGAATTACAACCGAACATGAGTTGAACAAATAACTAAGATTTCTTATTGAAAAACAAGCCATTATTTAAGCTCTCCTTATTGGATATGAACTTAGAAAAACAGAAAAATAGTCAGGGATAAGTATGCTGGCTATCTGCCCATAAATGTAATAAGTTTTATATAATTCTGTACTATACTGTACTGTATATACTCACTAAATAATGGGAAAAAGCCTGTTCCTGATAAATATTAAGCCTGAATTGGCATTCATAATCTTATACTTGACAAAATCTTCCAACATATTCATACAAATATGAAATCAGAGACTTGCAGAGAACATTGATGATGCCTAACCACGTACTAACATCCATACTAACATAGTTCAGACTTCTGTAGCTTTATTGTGGTTAGAGATTCTGTCTGAACCATCGGATTCTGCTGTGAACTACAAAATGTCAGTTCTGCAAATTGAATAGGCTAACTATGCGGCGTATTAGTTGCCATAGCTAACTAATAGCTTTACTAAACAAACTAAATATTTTTTTGTAGTTATTCTTGAGTAACTTTAATCACTTTTGCAAGTGAAATGATAACTAGCAGTCAGCAACATTTCAGCTAAGCTCAGCTAACAAGAGCGTGCCAGATTAGCACAATGTCTGGGGAAGACGGCAGTTCACTCAATTTCACATTGAAGTAGGGTTAATTAAACCCCACTCATAGCTATTGACCACCATTCATGACCTTTACTGTACATAGCCAACTCCCAATTTCTACGCAGCCCATAGTCCTCCTCCCACACTTTATCTTAGCCCATGCTATTGTACCTCTTTTTCTACACACAGACTGACGACATGCATAATTCCACTGCATTCTCTACACTAAATCTACAGTGGATACATGTCTACAAGTGGATTCAAGCCTTCCTTGCATCCTTGAATATCAAGGATAATGTGCCTGGCCACATTAGCACAATGAATGTGCATCAATGTTTGCTATTTGAGTGACACCATGTAGTTCCATTATTATACTTACTAGTGCATTGCCAGTTGGTGCCCATGCTAAATACTGGATTTCATGAGGAAGGACTGTGTTGACAAACCCACTGAATATAAACAGGAAAATGACACATGAAGATTTGTATTTCTGAATATCGAATATTTTCTATTTATTTCTTTGAAAGGCAGTAGACACAATTTCTGAATGTTATTGAGCTTAAGAGCTATCTAAAAAATCACATTAACTAGTATGTCCACTATATGTACAGAACAAAATATAGTTTTAATCATTAATTATACATTGCAAATTAAAGTTCTTATTTACCTTCGAAGGTCATAGATGTGGTACGAAGCAGTGTATGAGTGTCTCCATACCTGTAGAATACAGCACCAGGTTAAAGAGCTTGAAAGTTGAAATTTAAAAATGACTAAATGGGATTTACAAGACCCAGACAAAACACATAAAAGTTCTTAAGCATCCTTCTAAGCATTTTGAAGCCATTCTTTTGAACACTCTGTGTGTGACGTGCCATAAGAGGGGGCTGAATAAAATCATGCCCCCTCTTCTTTAGGTGTAGATGTACCACTGAATACTGTCCTGTCCTGGTCTACCTCATCATGTATCTGCTACATACTATTCTGCCTTGAGATGCCATTCCAGAAAGTTTAGCTGCTCATTAAGATCAAAGCAGCTCTGTGCCATGTGATCATAATAACCAATTCAACCCCAATCTCACATTGCCTATAGCTGATTTTTTTGTCAAGCCATAGCTAATAGTAGTTGGGTATTAGTCGCTGCAGGGCAGCTAGGCCATCATTTTCAACCATTATCACATAGTGTCTGTGAATGTCTATGAATTTAAATGACAATGACTGGAATTACCTTGGAGTAGTTACTCATGAAGGCGACATACTTGTTATCTCCAGAGATTAAATAATCGAATGCTGCCACTTGGTCCTTATGGTAAAAAAGAACAATAAACAATTTTAGATGAAGGATTTACCAGTGCATGCAGTGCATTTCAAAAGATAAACTTAAGTCTATAAGCTTATTGTGAGACAGTGATAACACTTCTGTTTCACTGTGGCATTTTTTTTTTCTTCAAATTCATCTGATGAAGGTCTAAGACCGAAACGCTGAAAATAAATAAATTATATACGAAATGGTCAGTGTGCGGGATTCGTTCTATGTTCCTGTTTCACTGTGGCAGCAATATAACAGCCATATTAACAAATAATAGGAAAATGACATTTTTATTTCTCTTGAAACCGAAAACCGTTTTTGACAGAAAAAAACTGTTGAACCAGATCTGTCCTTTTGCAGATGAGTTTTATTTTGTAGCCATTAATTTGTAGCACATACCTTTATTTTATCTGAACTGAAATATCTGAAATATCAAGATGTGTTTTCCTTACATTTGCTAACAGGACCTTTACAACTACTAGTTCATATACTTCAGCCATTAATACAACATTGGCTAAAGAAAGATACTGTACTGCTTTTATCTAGCTAGCTGAGCAACCTAATTTTAGACCAAATGCCGTATGCCAACTTGCTTTCTATCCACAAATGCTCCAGGCATGTTGGCTGGAAGCAAAGAGGCACCACCCAGTACAACAAAGCTCCCCAGTGTTGTTCTGACTTTCAGTGTTGGAAATCTTTTCAATAACAATTATTACACTTAATTACAGTTGCCATTGTTACAACAACAACAACAACAATGAAACGGTATATGTTACAATATCCTAATGAACCTCTACACCTGAAACATGCAAGTATGGCACACATTGGAGTGGAGTTCTCATCACACCTATATTGCACAAATAAAAAACCCTCCAAGATCAGAGTTTTCTAACACTGCTACTCACTAGTAGATCCAAGGATGAATAAGTTGCAAGAAAACTACTTTCCAAGCTACAGATATTTGTGTCTAGTATGAATCATAAAAACTAATTTTGGCGACTTACTGATGGAAGGACATGGTTTGTGACAAGGTGACTACGAGACAAGGGTAGTCGTGAAAATTTAATGTGTATTTCAATGCCTGTTTGCAGTCATGTTTCTGTTTTTTATCTCACAGCTAACGGGACAACCAGCTAATTAACTACTGTAGATGCTAATTAAATTCAGCATAGGAATTAAAATGTGTTATATTATAATAAACCATTATGGTAGTTTGAAAGGTAACCCCTGCTTGTACTCTAATAATTCCTCAATTTCATATTTTATCCATTGTTTATTGCCCAGACGTGAATAAGTGTGAAATGGCCACAGAGGTTATAGCACACTGTTGTCTGTGCTGGCCATATATGCTAATGCTGAAATTCAGGAGGGACATCAGCTACAGACAGTTCACAAATGGTCTGTGAACAACTCAGGGGAAATCATAGACAGACATAGACAGACAAATTAGAAAAACCATTTCATTAATGGTAACGCTGGCGTTATAAGAACGGATATGGCAATTCATTAGATTACTTGTTTGTGCTATAATAATAATACGATTCTTTAGGAAGAACATTAAATGGCATTGCTCTGCGTGCACCGTATTAATAATAAAGCAGTAATAAGTTACCTAGTTAAAATAATACGGTACATTTCTTTGAATGTACAGTAATTATTTGCAAGAAAAACATACAAGCATACAGTGCCAATGGTGGGATCACCACAATATAAAAAAACAAAAATACTCTTACAAATGTTTTTTTTTCCAGCAACACAATTTGTTCATTGTCTGGAGTTGCAGCACTATGCTGGTAGACTGTGCCATCTTTTCCTCTGTGAACGTAATCTTCATCTATTCCAGGAGATGAAAAGAAATACATGATGAACATACAGCGTATTTACATAAGAAGCAAACACAGTGTATCAGAATTAGAGACATTTTGGTATAATTATTATCTTCTTTAGCAATAGAATTCACTTTCTGACTATTTCAGTGGTTGTATTCTGTAGTTCATGTACATAATTCAAACAAATGTAAACACAGTTATAGGTAAAAATACATATCCTTCATATGCAAACGCAAGACAAGTGGGATAATAACCTTGACTAGTTATACTAAATAGATTTTTCAGTCTCATTATTTATAACTGGTCAACACGTCCCAGATTGCAGAATGATTGGCATAACACAGCTACACCACACTTGTTTAAGTGTATTAATAATATTGTATGAATTATATTTTAATATAACCATTAAAAACTTTCACCAATCACACCCTTCAACTGAACCTTTAACCCTAACCAGCTTTTAAAACCTTCAGACCATTCTGTTCTTGCACTAATGGTCTTGTTCTTGGATGGAAGGTATAGACTTCTCTCAATGAATATATGATATATGATATGGCATCAGATAAATGAGTGCAACTATTTTACAATGGAAATTAATTATTTATTATGTTAATTGAATATATTCAATCTGTCAGGCTATCGTTAATAGCGTAATATTTTAGCACGCAAATAAAGGGAAAACAACATCATCATCATCGGTCATAAAAATCTGAATCATTGAACATGAGGTGAAACCGTACAAAAACTCATACCTGAGATCCAGCGCATGTTGTAGGATCTTGCCCGGATGGAACTATTGAAGTAATCCTCCAAAGTAAATGTCCGCTGGTCCTCAGTCTTTTTCTCTTAAAAACACATAGACCAATATTTAATGAGATTTCACAAATTCACAAATAATGTTACAAATTACAGAAAAATTCAGTGTAAAACTATATCTAAATACAAATAAACACAGCAACACAATTAGCAATAAAGGAATCACAATGTTCAATTGGTAAACAGTCACGTCTACCAGAAATGACAGGAGTTTTGGACTTTTGTCAAAAGACACTCTTCACCAATTTACAATTGTATTTTTTCTGTGCATTTTGCATAAATAGTGCAAAAATAGTGGTTGCTAGATTTCACTTGGTGTGGTTGTTAGGCTGTTGCTAGGGTTTCTTGTGTTTCAGCTCCTCTTTGTTTTTGTGCTCATATGTCTCACAGCTTGGTGGAAAATTATGTTCTGGAGACTGGTGGTTCAGGCCTTAAGACATTGCTCTCCAGATGGTAGCAGTTAAAACAGCCCTGACCAAGATTGCTGGGGTCCAGTCTAATATGTTGTCCATTTCCTCAGATTAGCAGTGAACTGTCTTGACAGTGGTTGTGTTTTGTTTCTGCCTAAGTGTCAGTTTCCGTCTATAAGCTGGCAGGAACAGGATGGAGGAAAGATCCAATTTTCACAATGGTGGGCGGAGAAGGGGTTCAAATGCAGAAGAGAGAGTAGTACTTGTCTGTGGTATGCAGTCTCCACATGTATTTCCATTGATGTGTTGTATGTAATTGGGCAGTTCCTTCCTCAGAGATGCTTGATGAAATCCCCAGAAATTATAAAAGCGGCCTCTGGATGTAAGTTTTCAGTTTTACTTGTCATGTGTAGCTCTTCCAGTGTGAGATGTGTATTGGCTTGTGGTTGACAGTAGGCAAGGCAAGGCAAGGCAATTTTATTTATAAAGCGCATTTCATACACAGTGGCAACTCAATGTGCTGTACAGAGACCAAAACAAAATACAATACAAGGCAACATACGTGTGTGTTAAAAATGAGAATTTAAAAGAAAATTGATAATACAAAGATGAATAAAATAGATGAAAAAAAAGGAGAGGAAATATAAAATATATGAAGTAAAATGATCATTAAAGAAAATAAATAATAAAATGAACATTAATGAGAATTTAAAAGAAAATTGATAATAAAAAGATGAATAAAATAGATGAAAAAATTTAAAAGAGAATTTAAAAGAAAATTGATAATAAAAAGATGAATAAAATAGATGAAAAAAAGAGGAGAGGAAATATAAAATATATGAAGTAAAATGATCATTTAAGAAAATAAATAGTAAAATGAACATTAACAGAAAATAAATAAATAGTAAATGCAAATAATTAAAATATTTGTAAAAAATGAACATTAAAAGAAAGTTAATAATAAAACCACAATAGATAAATAATTACAATCAGGTAAAAATGAACATAAAATGAACATCAAGAGAAAATTAATCATAAAACCAAAACAGATAAATAATTAAAATCAGGTGGCATTAGGAATAAGCATCAGAAAATAATTTGGTCTTAAGTCTTGATTTAAAACTGTCAACGGTAGGTGCATTTTCTGTAAGTAGATAGAATGTTCTCTCCTGATGACCAGAATGGATGACAAGCATGAGATATTCCAGGTCCAGAGACCAAAAAGACTTGAGTAGATGAATGTTATTTGTATTATACCAAGCGTTGTTAATCATGAAGCAGCTTCATAAAGATAACCTGTTCTAGGCCCTCTAGGGTACTTGAGGTGGTTGCTAGTGTTGCTATGGTGCATGCTATGCTGGTTGATAGGTAAATGGTGTGGGTTGCTAGGTTGCAACTATGTAAGTGGTTGCCAGGCAGTTGTTAGATTATTTGAAGTGGTTGCTAGGGTAGTTAGGTTCATTGCCATGTTGGTTACTATATTGGTAGCTAGGGTACTTGAGGTGGTTGCTAGGGTCAGTATGACAGTTGCAAGGTCAGTCATGTTTGTTGCTTTGTTGATTGCTAGACTGCAACTGTGGAAGAGGTTTCTTGGCTATGCTAGAGAAGCTTTGGTGGTTGAACAGTTAAATGGTGGAATAGTTTAAGTGATTAACTTATTTTTGAAACAGTTGTATGCAGAGGAAACAGTTGGTGAGGGTCATAGAGTCACAAAATAGTTAAAGGTCTCCTTCCAAAATAAACCGTTTAAGACTTGATGTTTTTACATTACCATAGGTCAGCCCAAGTTGTACTTCTATGCTCAACTTCAAAATGCTCTCCTACCCCTGTAGTCTGTATTCGCCTGTGATAGAAAACTGCCGGGAAAAACGAGCGAATCGGAAAAACCATACAAATGTACGTCAATTTGAACATTAGCTATGCAGTTAACCCACCCTCAAGAAAACGTTAGGTTGCCTGCAGACAGACCCACTACAGGGAGCGTCACAGTGTTGTTAGCAAATCAGATGCGATACATTTGCATGTCATTAATATTCATAAGAATCCTCTCGAGCCATCCCTGCTCTCGTTTTCACCTAAAATAGCTTGAAACCAGACAACCACAGCATATTTTTTGTCGAAACCAACTCTCATGACATTATTTCAGACAAGAGACCACCACAAAATTAATGAAAATACGATGGAATGAGACCTTTAAAGAGATAACTAGTTTAAGTAGTCAGTTGTTTAATAGTGAATTATTGTAATGAGGATTTGATATGGTTGTAGAAAGAGGATACAATTGACAAGAGACTTATGACAACTTAAATTTGAATTACAGTAAAATTGTTCAAACAGTTGTGGTAGATTAATTATTTAATATTGAATATTGAAACATTTGTATGCATAGGCAACAGTTTAAAGGCTTACTGTAGTGAGGATTTTTGCTAGCGTACTTTTGTCTTAAATTGTAGGCATTTTTCCATGATCAGCTAGCTTTCTAGATTTATCTCTATAACTATGGCTGGTTGATTTCCGCAATAACACAAAAAAAGCCGAAGGCAGCGTTAGAACAACTGATGCATCACACTTATGATTAGTTCATAGAGTTGATTAGATAAGACCATTCTAGCATTGCCTATAAGGAACATGTAGCATTCTTAAGAAGCAAATGCCAACATTAGAAGCGTGAGGACCAAAAGTACAAAATGTAGGTAGTCTAACAATTGCACCATTCAAAATGTAGATGCTGTCAGGTGAAGGTTACACTTACCCTGTAAGAATATAGCAGTGGGAACAGCTATCAAGACAACAACAACAACCAACCCCAACAATCCAAATATCCACTTGCAGAAAGTATTCTGAAAGATAAATCAGTTTAGGTGAGAAAGAAATCAAGTTTACAATATAGCTTTCAATCTGAAACGTCATTAGTTGGACTCTCAGAATTGCTTTCATCATTTAGCTTAAAACTAAAGTTGTTCATTCAATTTGCTCATTCATATCCCTTTTTACACAGGCCTATTATTATGGAAATAAAGACATTATATGGTGTAATAGTTGAATAAATTCATTAAATATTATTGCAAACTTTTAATTATACAACACTAACCATTTTGAGGATAGGACTGTTTCTTGGTTAGGTAAATCCAGGTCCACTGTGGTCCACCGTGTTTGTAATATCACAACGTTGCAGCCAGTTACCTGAACTTTAACTATCTTGTCACACACTTTGTCAGGTCCAAAAAAAAACCCCACATGTATAACTAATATATGTGTTTAAATATTATCTCAGTTAACATTGGTTGTAAAGTAGGCTAGCCAATAAAATCTCTGTTAGATTAAACTTCGCCCTAGCCCCACCTGTATGGAAATGCTTGTCTGCTTACACATTCTACAGCTTATCACAGCTAAATCTACAGCTTATCAAATCCTAAATCTTTTAGGAATCTTTTAGGATTTTTAGGGTGCAGACATGTAGACTGCCCTGGGTGTAGACATGTAGACTGCCCTGGGGAATTTATTAAATGCTGTTAAATTATACGATGTACGATGTAACCACGTAGGCTAAAAAACTAGGGGAAAAAAAGAGAAAACCTAGGGTTAAAAAAATATATTCTCATTTTTCATCTCATCATCTCAGCAAAAACTATTTCAGTTTAATTTAGTGTGAGGTGTCCCCATGATGTAGTAAAACACATGGTTAGTGCTTGCTCGTAACTTACAGCAGGATTGCAGGATACAAGCTTGGCTAAGGAACAGACGTTTGTAGAACGGGACAGTCAAGGCCAGCTGTTTTAGCAGTCTTCTCTTATCTAGTCTTATTGGGATAAACTATTAGTCAGCTTTTTCTGTTTGTAAAAAAATGTATCACACGTGTTCCTGTAGTGCCATGTGTTTTGAGATCAAGGGTTAACCCTGAGGGTGTCTTGGTTAACCAGTAACCCGACTAGTACCTGCACTTTCTTTTTGCTTTTATGTCTCCTGTTGCCGTTTCTCAACAACTGGTAATATAGGCTCCCTGTTCTAATGTGGAAACTGGTTTAATAGCAACAAGCACATTATCATTAGTAATACTAATGCCGTATGTATATTGGCCATCAATTTTTAAAATATTTTTTAGTTAGTTAATATTTTAAAGCTCTCTTGATATGCTCTTACATTAAAAAAACAAGACCCTCTGTAAAGCAATTAAATTTGACAAGCACATGCTATAAAACATGATCTCATAGGCTTTTAAGGTTTTAGAGAAGAACCTCAATCTTTGTGTTACCATAAAGTGAATTTGTTTTATTTTGTTTTTTCTTCTTGACATTTCTTTAAAAATATTTTTGGGAGATTTTTTGTAAAGTCTTCCTTGTGGCAGGTATGGTGTTAAAGAAGACCAATATTTTACAGTACTGCAAACGGATTAGAATGAGTTTGCATGATAAACAACCAAAATATCTGTCAAAAATCTAATTGAGGTTTAAGAACTTATCTTGTGGGCATGATAGGATAAGAGCCGTGTTTTAAGGTTAAGGGTACATTAAACATATTCATAATGTTTACAAAAGTTTTGTGTCAGTGCTATCGCATTTTAACATTTTTCCATTGTCAACACCCTCCCATCCTCTAGAATAGGGACCATATACTGTATTCAACTTCCAGTAAATTTTGTATATCACCTTATTAGGTTGTAAGGAGTGTCTGTAATGACTGTTTAAACTGCTCTAATCGTGTAATTCTTATCAGAGATTGTATCATGCCTGACTTTAGAGTTCAGAATTAATTAATTAATTACTAATAAGTATATACTGCATAGGTATTACTGATGACAATGTGCTAGCTGTAATTAAACCACTTGTTTCCATTTTAGAACAGAGATCCTATGTCTCAGGTGTTATTAGCTGTTTGTCACAGCACCTGGTCAGTGAAATATAGCAATACGTTTTAGCTGTTTTCTTGCTTATTCACTCACTGTTCAGGAGGTTATCCACATTGTCTTCTGGCACTTAGTACTTATTGGTACTTTATGTTGGTTGCTAGGCAGTTGCTTGGGTTGCTATACTTTTTGCTATGCTGGTTGCTAGGCCAATCATGATGGTTTCTATATTGGTTGCAAAGTGGCAACGATGGATGTGCTTCCTAGGCAGCCACTAGACTTTCTAGGGGTTTCTAGGGCAACTGGTTGCTAAGTTAATAATGTTGGTTGCTGCGTTTGAAAATCCGTTCAAAGGACTACATAATGCATAGCCTATTGATTAAATAAACACTGTGTGCTGCACACTACTTATCCCCCCACACTTTTCACTACTCTACATGCGTATCAGTATGTGAGTAGTACTCACATTTTCGAACACATTAATTGACAGTTCGTGCAGCTGACTCTTAACAGTTTATAAGTAATAGTTTGAAAAAGTATGAAAAGATGAAAAATACATGTCACAAGCAAAAACTGAAACATGCAAGCAAAAATTTGAATGTATGTTCTACAAGAAGCGGATTGAGACGTATTGAGTCTGCACAGCATTTTTATGCCAACTAAATAAGAAGACGAACATGGATAATCAGAAATCGTTTGCAACTACATGCAAACTAATAATAAGAACAGAACAGCAATAGTACAAATAAGACTTTACATAATAGTAGAGTGTTTTCATGCACTCTAATAATAATCAGAAAAAGACTAAGATGAAAAGCAGTTTGCATTTGCATAGGAAACCTTCAAAGAACAGTGGAAAGTATCACCATATCTATTCCTGCCCTCCCCCCTTGAAAACAAACAATCCAAATATAAAGGCTAACATGGATTAGTCCTATAACCCAGTTTAAAAATAGTGTTCAATTTAATAAGAAATATTTCATGTTTTAAGGCTACTAATGATAACTGGCCATGTATATAGAATAGAAGTCATGGCCAGTTCTGAAGCCTTGCTGCATCCCCCCGATTGTGATCGAATCGCCTGATTGTGAGGGAGCAGTGTAATACTTACGTCACATAGAAAAGATTTTTGCACACCTCTTTTGGTGAGCAGGTGCGTTGAACCTGACCAAAGGTCGGAGATCAGAAGATATGTTTAGTTTCTGAACTAATAAAGCTATGAGAATGAAATGTATCTTTTAAATGAATAATAATCACTGTTCTAAGCTCTTGATCTGCCAACTTTGCTCATCTCAAATGCACATACCCGCTACATAACCATAATACACAGCTCCTTCAGCTCATTAAGTGCCAAGTTTCATTTGTTTATTAATCAACCCTTAGTTTTTACTACTAAGAACTGTTGTATGCTTCATCAGTGAAATTGCATAATTACAACTGTTATGTACTTCATCAGTGAAATTCCATAAAATAATAAGAGAAAAAGAAAGTACAGGAAAAGCAAAAAGTCTTAATATGCAGTCCTTCTTGTGATCATAGACAGACCCTATAATTAATTTATGGTCAGTGTGTGGGATTTTACTTTTACTTATAAGTTTAAATATCCTAAAACAACTAATGAATTAAGTAATGTAAAACTATATGTTTTTCCATAAGTATGTACAAATGGCCTGTGGTGTACCACCTTCATCCGTAGAATACCACTAGTGAATACATTTTATGTTTCCTGTTTTACCTGTTTCCAATTGTGCTTTTTTCCATCGGGATGATTGTCTATTTATTCCAGACTATTGTGGATGGCCCACAGTATTATTGTTTTCAACAGCAAATAGAGGCCGTGATGTTGGACTGTGGGGAGGAACTAAAAGTGGCAACCGACTCTTAGGTGGCCACAGAGGAAGAGTTTATCAAGAGGCTGCACTGATCATCACTTTAGATGTCTGTGGGGTACCTCGTTTTGTCCCCAGACAAATTGAGACGAGTTCATCGTATCTGCCTTAATTGGTTATTTTTTGTGTGTGAAATGGGACAGATTACACATTTTTTCTTCTCTGCTTTATTTTAATTCACTCAACAGATGAACAGGAGAGAGAGAGAGGGTGTTTGGATGAATTCCTCACTCACACACATATTATATTGCACACAGTTTTAATTATCTTTATTTAATTGGCTTATTGATTTTCTGTTGGAGTGAAAGATTTCCTTCTGAGTTTTTAAAGATTCAGTTGACGAATTCATGAAGAGAAAGTGAATATTGCAATGACGGCCTCTAGTGGTAGCATGGCAGACCGCATACTGACAACTTCAGCATATTAGGCTGTTTATCTATTATAAAATCCCTAATTAATGGGATTAATTACTAAATAACTATGCAATACCATATTTGTAACATTTAAATAGACAACTTATCTTTCTTTGACTCTGACTGTAATAAAGTGATAATATGACACCCTTAAATTGTAGATTATAACCTCACAATGAACATTTAAGATTATTATTTCAACAATTATATTATATATTATACTATAAGGAATTATACAGTAAGTTCTTCAGATCTGTTGCAGTCAATCAACTGCTTTAGCCTCTAAACAGGCAATCAGTCACCCTATAAACTGCTGACAAAAATGTATTTTTAGGTTAAATTCTAGGATATTTGGTAGAATAATCTACCAACTAGCATTCGTTACATCTCATCCTTTAGATTGTTTAAACATGCTCTCTCCAACCATTTTCATTCAAGCTGTTTGTGTAGGTTGTAAAACCATTCCCTCTCAGATTTTCCATGTTTTATGTTATTATTATTAATATTTTTTTTTTACTCTCTCTCTCTTTCTCTCTGATCAATATCACAATATCATATTACTTTTTAGATACTATGTGTAGGCGACTGTTGTAATTGTAGGCTCTGTAATGTGGTTTTGTGTTGTCCTGATATTTGTGCAGTTTTGTCTTGTTTATCTGTCTACATGTGTGTTTGTTGTTGTTGTTCTCTGATGTTTTTTGTGTGTCTGTATGTATGTTGTTGTTATCTCTGTATGTGTGTAATGTTTGTTTACAATGTTTTGGATACTCCCGTCCAGGACCATCTTGAAAATGAGATGGTACATCTCAAGAGGCTATCCTAATAAAAAATGAATTTCAACTATATTTCTAGAAAATATATTTTAGGATATTTCTAAAAACAATATGTGATACACTCATCTTTTTACATCCAATATACCATTCTACAGTGCATGTTTTCCTACAGTGGTGAGTATATTTCATCTGCATATGTATATATGTACACTAGTTTTAAAAAAGTGCTACTCACCAAGTGGTTAGTGGTGCTCAATGATGTTCCAAAACAGGTAAGCCTATCGTAGTGAAATAAAGCTTCCGTCATGTTTTATTTGGCACTTTGTTTATATGACGGAGCAAATAGATCCCTATGGGACTTACAAAATGGCAAATAAAACATGACAGAAACTGTATTTTGCTACGATACTTGGGTTGGAACATCAGCAAGGTCCACTAATCACTCCATGAGTAGCACTTTTTTTAAAACCAGTGTTTTAAGGATAGATAGTTATTGACCATTTATAGGGCTCTGAGACACTTAGGGTACACTAAAACAAAAACTGTCTGCACAAAAAGCGCAAAAGAGGCGTTTTCTCCTCACTTTTAACTGTGCAGACGTGCATTTTGGGGTGAAATCTTTGTGCAGATGGACAAGTGTGTGGAGATTTTCAAGGAGAATGGACGCCATACAGGACAGAGTTCCTCATTCATCTGTGGTATGTCAGTCATCTCTTAACCATCTACCTCATCATATTGATAATTCCCATTTCCCATGACCATTCAGGGGTCTATCAGCCTTCTCTCAAGGTTAAGGTTCAGTTACCTCAACAGACACAGCATGATTCCAAAAACGTCTTTAAAAAGGCATGTCACTTGCAACTCATCATCTGTTCTTCTATACTATGTTTTTCTAAATAACTTACACAAAGAACTCAAAGCACAAACATTTTCAAATTCCATTATATTTCTGATTGTTACAGATTAATAAAGTGATTAATATTAATTGTGCCCACTATTGTTTTTGATTTTGGATCCACTACTCATCCTAGAGCATTCGAGATATACACAGTATTCCAACTCTGAAAGGTCAGGCCTGATCTCGATTGGTGTGCTTGTATAAGGCTTTTTGATATCTAGTTGATTCAGTCTGTTATCCCTGTTTTTCTTTTTTACGCCATTAAAATGACAGGGAGAACTTTGGAAAGGTGATGATGTAACACAAGCAGGCATACACATTCACACACTTTGTTACCCTAGCAACCCTAGCAACTGCTAACTGCTACTTGGCTAACCCGTGGGTTGGGGCGGGTAAAGAAATTGTCACTTTATACTTTATATAAAACAAAATAAAATAAAAAATCCATGTATGTTGCGTGCAATTCCCAATAGCCTATATTAAATATTTGCGAATATCTATTGTCATATTGTCAAAGTTCTTTGATAAGGTTACGTCACGTGACAAGTCACGAAAGCACCACGCAGCTACTTATAATTTCATATAAGCGGGACCCGCGGGTTGGAAAAATACCCGAACCGCGCATCATAGCTGTAATAACTCAAACCTGAGTGGTGTATTCAAACAAAACACTAGCAATAGGGGGATCAGGGGTGCGTTTCCCAAATACCGACGGAAGTTAGCATTATACGAACGTAATGCAAAGTACTTTTGAACGAGCCCACACTTGATTTCCGCCCATTTCCCAAACACCATCGGACGATGAAAGTTGTAACAACGTGAGGTCGGGCGTGCTTCGCTGAAACTAGGAAGTCTACAGATGTTTCGGAAGCGTTCGGAGAACATTCGGATACATTTGCCGCTGAAAGCGTCTCACAAACGGAAGTGTAGCATATCATTTCAAAGCCAGTGTGGCATTGTTGCCAACTTTTAGTAATACTAACTAACTACTAACTTTTACTACCTTATTCACTGAAATTAATGACTGAAGGCCATAACTGCCATATGAATTAATATTAAATATGAAGTGAAAACGACATCCATGCATAAGTACACCAAATGACTCTTTTTGTCCATGCACCTTCATGGGTGAATGGTTAGAGCAGTACACTATGAGTTATGCGATTGCATCTTGTTATTAAGTCACACGTTCAATTCCTGCTGAGGGCACATTTTTGTCTCTATTAAATACGTTTAATTAAAAATTCGGACATAAAATCGATTTAGAGTTGTGTTTCTGCAATGTTTGTGAAGATTTAATGTCGTTCATCGTGACTAGTTATCAAAATACCTCTACAATCCATAGCCTATGATACAAAACATCATGGTCTAGTCATAAGGCCTACATCAAAGATCAGGCTACTACATTTGAAACAGGTAGAAAATGTCTAATCTAATTACAGGCTAATGCATGTTAAGAGTATTTAAAGCCAACTGTAGATGGCGGTAATGCATCAAAGGTGGAACAACCCAGACATTTTAAGCCCAAAAATGCCGAAAAAGGTCTCATGTGACCATAACTTAGCCAAAACGACATCTCCGTGGGTGTCGTTTTAACAAAGCCTTTTAAAGAAGGAGAACCCGAGCGTTCGTCCAGCCTATGCTTTTGGGAAACGCCTGCATTGTGTGTCGATGCTTCGGACTAAGTTAGTTATAAACACCTGAACTTGCTTCGTCTGGACAATGGCTTTGGGAAACAGTAGCGCCGTAACTCCTTCGGGCAAACGTAGTAAGTAGCTACGGAAGTTAGCAACGATGCTTTAGGGAAACGCACCCCTGAACTTAAACATAACAATGACAAACCAAT